>PVKV010020905.1:0-38747 GCA_004027835.1 Alouatta palliata
CCACCAGATGTCAGTCTGAGCTCTCCTTTATGAGGTGACTCGTTGGATATACGGGGGTCAGGGAGCTGCTTGAGGTGACAGTATTCTTTATAGAAGCTCAAATGCTGAGCTGTGAGCTCCGTTGTTCTTTCAGAGTTGCTGGGCAGGTACGTTTAAGTCTGCTGCAGCAGAACTCATAAACCCCCTTTTTTTTTTCCCCCAGATGCTCTGTCCTGGGGAGTTAGGGCTTTATTTATGAGTTTCCCTTGTGCTGCTGCTTTTTTCTCAGGACTGCCTTGCCCAGCGATGAGGCAGCCTACTCACTGCCTGCAGAGGCTTTGCTGAGCTGGTGTGGGCTCCGCCCAGCTGCCGTGTGAACTTCCCTGCAGTCCAGTTTATACTGGTGTAGTTAGAACTGTCTCTGCAATGGCAAACCACCTCCGTAGTGGCAGACTGCCTCAGTAATGGCGGACGCCCCTCCCCCACAGAGCTGGACCGTCCCGGGTTCAGCTGTGCTTGCTGTGAAACTCTCGATCCAGAGTTTCCAATGGCTGTTTTTTTGTGGGGGTGGGACCAGCCGAGCCTGATCACCTGGCTCCCTGCCTCAGAGCGTCTTTTTTAGTTGAATGATCAACTGTCTCCCAGGTGTTCCAGCCGCCTCTTGAAAAGGCGCCGGGATCTGTATGATTTCCCGTGCGTTGACCCACTGCACCGGCTGAAACCGCGGGCGCTGGCGTTTTTTTGCCTGGGAAATCTCCTGGCCTGGCTGTCTGTTTCAGTCCCCTTTTTTAATCAATTGAATGGGCAGCTCTGCCTTCCCGGAGTTCCAATTGCAAGCTAAAACGGCACCGGGACCCACGTATTTTGTATTGGGAACTGCTGCGCCGGGGCGCCACTTGAAACAGCGGCGGCGAAAATGCCCACGCAGGCGAAAACAGCCGAGCCGGCGAAAACAGCCGCGTCGGCCAAACCAGGTGCGCTGGTGACCCGTGGGGCTCCTCCCCCTGGGAATCTCCTGGTCGGTGGGCAATAAAAATCCGTCTGGGAATGTGGCGTCCACTCACCCTCCACGCTTTCACTGGGAGCTGCAATCCTCAGCTGCTCCTAATCGGCCATCTTGGATCTCCTCCCCGAGCATTTCTTGTAAGGTCAGTTATGATCTATTATTTCAGTTTTTACTTATCATTAAATAACAATTTCTCTCTCATATCTTAAGGATACCCAGGCCAGATATACTATTGTTGACTCTCTTTTTCCTTTGATTTATTTGAATATATTATCCCATTCTCTCCCGGCATATAAGGTTTCGGTTCAGAAAGTCACTATTAGCCTGATGGGGGTTCTCTCATATGTGACTTGACATTTTTTGCTTTCTGTTTTTTAGAACTATCTCTTTGTCTTTTACTTTTGACATTTTGATCATAACGTGCTTCAGGGAGGGACTTTTGTTGGTTGAATCAGTTTCAGAATTTTTAAGCTTCCTGGATCTGGATGTCTATATCTCTTCCCAGACTTGGGAAGTTTTCATATATTATTTTGTAAAATTGGTTTTCTATGCCCATTTTCATCTCTTATTCCTCTGGAATTCACATAATATAAAACATTTGTTCACTTAATCGTGTCCTATGATTTTCTAGCTTTTCTTTATTCTTTCCTATTTATGTTTCTTTTAAATCGTTGACTGGGTGATTTCAAACAATCTGTCTTCAAGTTCACAAATTTTTTTTTTCTCTTTAAGTCCGAAGTTGAATCTCTCAATTGCATTTTTTACTTCATTTACTGAATTATTTAGCTGTTGGATGTGTTTGATTCTTTTTCATCATATCTATCTCTGTGTTTAATTTCTCACTTGTATTTTGAGTTGTTGTCCTGATTTTGTTGAAGTATCTTCATGTTTTGTATCTCATTGATTTTTTTAAGATTATTATTTTTATTTTTTTGTGGCAATTTGTTTATTTTTCATTAAGGTCTGTCATTACAGAATTATTATTTCATTAGTGATATCATATTTTATTTCCATTTTATCTTGTGCCCCTGCATTAATATCTGTGCATGTGGTGGAATAATTGCCTCTTCCAAGATTCCTAGAGTTACTTTTATAGTCAGAGACTTTCATCTGCAGTTGAGTCTTTGTGTACTGTTTGGGAAGTGTGTGGTGACCTAGTTTTTGGGTACATGCGGTGGTATTATCTTCATGCAGTTTCTTTGGCTGTGTTCAATGTCAGCAATAACTTTGCACTGAGTTACTTAAACTATATATGATTTTGTTAGTGGCAATGTTTCCATAGGTGGTTAATTTTTTGGTGGCAAATGATTTGGGGGTACTCTTGTTCTAGTTTTTCACACAATGGGAGACTTAGCTGAGTGGATCCTTCTTGGTGTTAGGTCTGACATGACCTACATGTAACTACCTCATAACTGGGTTCAGATGCAGATGCTTGTGGCAGCCTGTGGCATTAGGGTCCTAGGCTCAGGGTATTCTGAACCTATTGTGGCATCTGGGTCTTGGAGTTAGAGTTTTCTCTCTGTGGCAGAGTTGTATGTAGGTTTACCACAGAACCAAGATCTATGACTCTGAGGCACACCCTAGTGGCTTGGGTCTATTAGGTTGGGCTGTAGCTGTAATTTCACACCTGGGGGCAGGGCACAGCTCTGGTCTGACTCTGTAGAATAAAGGATACTCTGGAGGTTTGAGCCTGGGACACAGAATATAGCTATATTCAGGAGTCTGGGCCAATAGGACTCAGGGAAACTCAGGTACCTAGGGATGAGGCACCATTTAGGGTGCTCTAGACTCTGGGATGGTGAGACTTGGCAGTATACCGAATTGTAAGGCCAAGTTCAGCAGCAACAAGTACCCCAGAATGGCTGAGCACAAATGTCATTTGGGCCCTTGCAGGTAGGGAACAATATAGAGATGACCCCACTCCTCAGAGAGAGGGGTGTTTCAGTAGGTTTCACTCTACAGTACTATTTTAGCTCCAGTGAAGCAGAGTACTAGCCTTGTTTGGCCTGTATGTTGGGGTATCTCTGCTCAGACACTACTCTCTTTTCCTGAGATGTGTAGTACTATATCAGCCCAGCCCTGGGTTGCACAACTGCTCAGCTTGGCTTAGACCTAATTACCCAAGAGATGTTGTGCTGCTTCAGTTTAGTCTCAGGTGTGTGACTGTTCTGGGAATCCCAGACATTGTTTTTCAGTGAAGCAGGGCTTTGTCAAAGTACCATGTCCTTCAGTGGCAGTGCACAGTTTCCGTTCAGGCCACTATGTTCAGAATTCAGCTATGACTGATGGGGTAGATTGAGTTGTTCTGCCAAAGCAGTTTTACCAGGAGGAAGTGAAAATTTTAGCTTTGGTCTGAGTGGGGAGAGAAAACATAAGTTGAGCACTTTTACCATTGTTTGGCCCTACTGAGAATAGTGTAATGGTTGCTTGCACTTCAGCTTAGGATGTTAAGCCATCAGGCAGGGGTGGTTTAATGATGATTTAGTTTCAAGATGTAGCCCTGCTATGATTACTCATCTCTAGAGCAATTGACACTCCAGAATATGTTCTAGTTCCAATCTGACATAATAACTGTGTGGACAAAGTGCAAAGCACAGTGTTGGTTCTTTCTCTGGGATAGGGATAGCTGTGTCACTTATAGGCAACTCTGTTTGTTGGACCTAGTGCCTATGAGGATTGCAGGGGATCTCAGTGGTAAGGACTGTAGTTTTCAAGTTCTCCTGATGGGGCAGAATGAGAGGTAGGTGAAACAGTTTTACTTCTGCTTGGTTTCATGGGGAAGGGTGAAGCAGCTCCCAGCAGTGTGGATTGGGAATGTCAGACCACAAAGTGGGGGTGGTTTGACAGTGGCTTAGCCACAAGGATAAGGGGTGCCATGGCTACTTACCCCCAGAGCAAGACACACTTTTTAAGTACTTTCTGTTTTAGTATGCTGTAGAGCAGGAGCCACATCCGCCACAGGTGGCAGAGTAGTTTCAGCTTTTTCTCTGGGAGGAGCTCAGCTGTGTGATCTCTATGCAGCATCTTCAGCTGGTCTTAGTGCCTGTGAGGACTGCAAGGGATCATAATAGTGGTAACTGTGGGTGTCCAAGGTGTTGGTTTCAGCTGCTAGGATCCTTTTGCCTAGCATTTTGCTAGAGAGAAGTTCGTTCTCATTCCTGGCTGATACCATTTTGAGGATGGTGTGATAAACTCCCCATGTTTCCTTCCATTCTGGCTATCCTAAGTTTATGTGCTCACTAAGGTTTCTGATACACTTTTAATATATTCCAGCATTCTTATTTAGTTATTTACATTAATACTTAGTTGTTCATTTGTAGTTTTGGCTGCCTTTGTAGAAAAGATGAGCACTAGTGGCTACTAGTTGGTCATATTGCTGATATGTATTTTTTTTTTGGTGATAAATATCTATTCAGTTTTAGAGTTTCAGGTCTTACATTTAAATCATTAATTCATTTTTTTCTGTGTATGGTGAAATATAGGATTCTAATTTTTTTCTTCCTTATATGGACATTCAGTTTTCACAATATCATTTATTGAAGAGACTTTTCTTTCCTCAATGTATGTTCCTGGTTTCTTTGTCAAAAATGAATCTTTATAAATACATGGATTTGTTTCTACATTTCCTATTCTATTCCATTGGTCTATGTGTATGCTTTTATGCCTGCACCATGATGCTTTGTTTACTATGGATTTGTACAGTACAGTATTTTGAAGTTAGGTTGTGTGATGCTTCCAGCTTTCTTCTTTTTGCTCAGGATTGCTTTGGTTATCTGGGATATTTTGTGATTCTATACATATTAGAGGATTCTTTATTCTATTGTGAAGAATGCTATTGATATTTTGATAGGAATTGTATTGAATCTATAGATCGCTTTTGGTAGTATTGTCATTTTAATAACATTGTTTCAAACTTTGAGCATGGGATATCTTTCCATATTTTGTTTAGACTTCAATTTTTTTTCATTTGTGTTTTACATTTTTCTTTGTATAGGTCTTTCAATTATTTGGTTATATTTATTCTTAGACATTTCATTTTATCTGATAGCCATTGCAAATGGAATGGTTTCTTGATTTTTTTGAGATTTTCTCTCTTGGTATACCACCAAATTTGTGTTGGTTTTGAATCCTGCAATTTTAATGAATTTATTAGTCCTAACTGTTTTTTTTGGTTGAGTCTGTAGGCTTTTCTAAATATAAAATTATGCCATTTATGAACAAAGATAATTTGATTTATTTCTTTTCAATTTGGATGTTCTTTCTGTTGCTAAATTACTCTGGATAGGACTTCTTATACTGTGTTGAATAAAAGTGGTGAAAAGAGGCATTCTTATCTTGTTCTTGATCTTACAGGAAGGGCTTTCAATTTTTTCGGATACAATGTATTAGCTGTGGGCTTGCCAAATATAGCCTTTATTGTTTTACAGTATGTTTCTTCTATAACTGATTTGTTAAAAGTTTGTGTCATAAAGGAATATTTAATTTATCAAGTGGTTTTTCATTATATTGAAATGATTATATGGTATGATTTTTGTCCTTGATTGTATTAATACAGTATGTCATGTTTATTGATTTGCATATGTTGGAACATCCTTGTACCCATAGGATGAATTTTACTGCACCACAGTGAATGGTCATTTTAATGTGTTGTTAGTTTCAGTTTTGAAGTATTTTACTGAGGATTTTTGTGTGTATGTTCATCAGGGATATTAGCCTGTAAATTGTTGTTGTTTTGTCCTTGTTTGGTTATCCTGTTAATGCTGGCATGTAGAATAAGTTTGAAATTATTTTGGTTTCAATTATTTGGAATAGTTTAGTTGAATTGGGATTAGTACTTTTTTAATGATTGTCAACATTCAGGAATGAAATCATACGGTTCTCAGTTTGTTTTCAATGGGAGAATTATTACTGTTTTAATGTTGCTACTTGTTATTGTTTATTCAGGCCTAGTATTCTTTAATGGTTCAATCTTGGTGTGTTGTATGTGTCTAGGAATTTATTTACATCTTCTAGGTTTTCCAATTTGTTGGCATATGGTTGTTTATAATAGTCCCTAATAATACTTCAAATTTATTTGATATCAGTAGTAATTTCTACTTTTTCATTTCCAATTTTATTTATTTGAATCTTCTCTCATTTTCTTAATTAGGCTACCTAATATTTTGTTAATTTTATTTATCTTTTTTTAAAAAAACTTTTTTCTTTAAACTTTAGTATTTATTTTTACTCAGTTTCACTTATTTCTGCTTTGATCTTTATTATTTATTTCCTTCTAATAATTAAGGGTTCGTTTGCTTTTGCTTTTCTAGTTTTTGGAGATGCATTATTAGGATGTTCATTTAAAATTATTTTACTTTGTAATGTACCTTTTTTTTGCTATAGAGTATCCTTTTTAATACTACTTTTACTGTATCCCATAGGACTTGTTGAGTTTTCATTTTTGTTCATTTCAAAACATGTTTAAGATTTTTTCTTAATTTATAGATTAATTCATTTGTCATTTGCAAGCATATTTTTCACTTTTCATGTATTTGTAATAAATCAAACTTTCTATTATTAATTTCTAGTATTTGTCCATTGTATTCACAAAAAAACACTTGATATAATTTAAATTTTAATTAATTTGTTCAGACTTATTCTTTGGCCTAACATATGACCTATCCTGGATAATGTCCCATGTGCTGAGAACAAGAATGCGTTTTTTGATACATACACACACACACACACACACACACACACACACACACAAATAAATAAAAAACAATAAAGTAAATCGTATCATCAGAGAAAATTACTTTCACTAGAAAAAGACAGGAAGGCAAGAAACAAGGGGGAGAAGGCCACAAGACAACCAGAAAAGAAACAGCAAAATTGCAGGAGTAAGTCTTGGCTTATCAATAATAACATTGAATGTAACTGGACTAACCTCTTCAATTATAATACATAGACTGGCTGAATGGATGAAAAAGAAAAACCTATTGATCTGCTGCCTACCCAGAACACACTTTACCTATAAAGACATACATAGACAGAAAATAAAGAGATGAAAATAATATTCCATGCCAATGGAAACCAAAAGAGGGCAGGAGTCACTATACTTACATTGGACAATACACGTTTTAAGACAAAAAGTATAAGAACAGAAAAAGAAGTTCATTATATAATGATAAATGTCAATTAAGCAAGAGAATGTAGCAGTTTTAAAATGTGTGCACCGAATACTGGAGCACCCAGATATATGAGGGAAATATTAGTGCTAGAGAGAGAGAGAGAGGCCCTAACACAATAATAGCTGGAAACTTTAATGCTCCATTATCAGGACTGGACAAACCTTCTAGATAGAAAATCAACAACAACAACAAAATGAGACTTAATCTGCACTATAGAACAATTGGAGTTAGAGATATTTAAAGAACATTTTATGCAGGAGCTGCAGAATACACATTTTTCCTCTTGGCATGTGTATTATTCTCAAGGATATATCATATGTTAGGTCACAAAAGAAGTCTTAAAACATATCTAACTTCAATGGAATAAAACTGTAAGATAATAACAGAGGAATTTTGGAAACTATACAAATACATGGATATTAAACAATATGCTCTTGAATGACCAGTGAGTCAATGAATAAATTAAGAAGAAAACTTTAAAACTCCTTGAAACACATGATAATGGAAGCATGACATACCAAAACCGAGGGAATACAGAAAAAGGAATACTCAGAGGGAAGTTTATAACTATAAGTGTCTATATCAAAAGAGATAAAAAACTTCAAATAATCTACTAATGCATCTTAAAGTAATAGAAAAGCAAGAGAACCAAATACAAAACTATTATAAAGATGAGAGCAGAGAAAAATGAAATTGAAATAAAAGAATAGAAAAAGTCAATGAAACAAAATGTTGGTTCTGAGAAGTTAAACAAAATTGACAAACCTTTAGCCAGACTATGAACAAAAGAGAAAAGATTCAGAAAAGAAGGAAACATTACAAGTGATACTACAGAAATTCAGTGGATCATTAGTGGCTACTAAGAGAAACTATTTGACAGTAAATTGAAAAATTTAAAAGAAATGGACAAATTTTTAGATATATACAACCTACTAAGATTGAACTAGGAATAAATCTAAAACCTAAAAAGACCAATAACAAGTAATATGATCAAAGCCGTAGTGAAAAGTCTTCCAGTAAAGGAACACCTGAGACCTGATGGCATCATGACTAATTTCACCAAACATTTAAAAATGAACTAATATCAATTCTATTCAAAGTATTCTGAAAAATAGAGAAAACTTCCATACTTACTCTACAAGGCCAGTATTACCTTGATTCAAAAACCAAGGAAATATCAAAGAGAAAACTGCAGGCCAATATTTCTGCAGATCAACATTGATTTTTTTAAAACTATTTATTTATTTATTTATTATACTTTAAGTTTTGGTTTTTAAAACTTCTTAACAAAATACTAGCAAACTGAATGAAATAGTACATTAAAATGATCATTCATCATCACCAATTGGGATTTACCCCTTGGATGCAAAGATGGTGCACCATACACAAATCAATCAACAAAATACAGAATGAAGGATAAAAAACATGATTAATTCAATTGATGCTAAAATGTCATTTGATAAAATTCAACATCCCTTTATGATAAAAGGTCTCAAAAAACTGTGTATAAGAGTTTTATTATTACTCTTTTAATTACCTCAGCATAATAAAAACCATGTATGATAGACACCCAGCTAGTACTATACTTAATGGTAAAAAAAGAAATTGAAAGCCTTTATTCTAAGATCTGGAACATAAGAAGGGTGCCCTCCATCATCACTTTAGTATTGAACTGGAAATTATAGCTAGAGCAATTAGGCAAGAAAATGATACAAAGGGCATTCAAATTGTAAAGAAAGAAGTCAAAATATATTTGTTTGCTGATGATGTGATCTTATATTTGGAAAGCCTAAAAACTCCAGAAAATAACTATTAAGACTGATAACCAAATTTAGTAAAGTTTGAGGATACCAAATCAACATACAAAAATCAGTAGCATTTCTATTTACAAACAGTGAACAATATGAAAAAGAAGTAAAAAATCCCATTTACAGTAGCTGTCCATAAAACAAAACACCTAGGAATTAACCAAATTGAAAGATCTCTATTATAAAAATTGTAAAACACTGATGAAGGAAACAGAAGATGACACCAAACATGGAAAGATATTCCATATTCATGGATTGGAAAATCAGTATTGTTATATATTCTATGCAAAGCAATCTACAGATTGAATGCAATCTTTATCAAAATACCAATGATATTCTTCACATAAATAGAAAAAATATTCTAAAATTTACATGGAATCACAAATGACCCAGAATAGTCAAAGCTATCCTAAACAAAAAGAACAAAACTGGAGGAATCACATTACCTGATTTCAAATTATACTACAGAGCTATAGTAACTAAAACAGTATGGCACTGGCATAAAAAAAAGACAAATAGACCAATGGAAGAGAATAGAGGACTAAGAAAAAAAAAAAATTCACACACCTACAGTAAAGTCGTTTTTGAAAAAGTTGTCAAGAACATACACTGGGGAAAAGACAGTCTCTTCAATAAATGGTGCTGGAAAAACAATATCCATAAGCAAGACAAAAAGGAAAGAAGAAAAAAATATTAAATGAAAGTAGTCCCCTCTTCTCTTATAAAAAATCAAATCAAAATGGATTAAACACTTAAATCTAATAATTTAAACTCTGAATCTCCTACTACATTGAGGACAATCTCCAGGACATTTTTGTGGGCAAATATTTCTTGAGCAATATCCAACAAGCACAGACAACCAAAGCAAAATGGACAAATGGGATCACATCAAGTTAAAGAGCTTGAGCAGAGCAAAGGATACAATCAACTAAGTGAAGAGACAACCTACAGAATGAAAGAAAATAATGAATGCCCCTAAGCCTGTCATAAACAGGCCTTAAACTGGCCATAGGGGGAGGATCCAAGGTGGCCAAACTGCTCCAGAGTGCAATTGCCAGCTAGAACAGTGCAGAGTGTGAGTACTCACTTCATTTCCAAAAAAGTTTTCACTGCCCACAGATCAGGAGATTCCCAGGCCAAAAAGTGCCACCAGTTTTCAGCACAGCATGTCAGTGCTGAGTCAGTGCACAGAAACTCACACAAGTCTGGATGGCCATTTTGACTGGTGCCTGGAACACCAGGAGACAGAGACACCCATTCAATTGAAAGGGAAGGGGCAGAGACTGGGAGCCAGGTGATCTGGCTCAGTGAGTACCACCCCCACAAAACAAGCAATGTGAAACGCTCTCGATTGAGAGTTTCACAGCAAGTGCACTTGGACCCAGGACAGTCCAGCTCAGTGGGAGAAAGGGCGTCCCCCACTACCAAAGCAGTCCGCCACTACCGAGTCAGTTCACACTGCAGTTGGGCAGAGCCTGTGGCAGCTCAGCAACACCTTTGCTGATAGACTGTGACTAGACTACTCTATGCAGGGCAAGGCATCTGTGAAAAAAGGCAGCAGTACGACAGGAACTTATAAATGAAGCTAACCTTCCAAGGACAGAACACCTGGGAAAAGAGGTGGTTATGTATTATGCAGCAGCAGACTTAAAGGTACCTGCCCAGCAGCTCTGCATGGAACAATGGAGCTCCCAGAACAGCACTTGATCTCCTATAAGGAACAGACTATCTCCACAAGCAACTCCCCCATCCCCATATAACCAAAGATACACCTCATAAAGGAGAACTCTGGCTAACATCCAGCGGGTACCCTTCTGGGATGAGGATAGCAGAGGAATAAACTGACGGCAACCCTTGCTGTTCTGCAACCTCAGTGGGTGATCCTCATGCGAGCGGGGTCTGGAGTGGACCTCTGCAGCAGAAGGACCTGACTGTTAGAAGGAAAACTAAGAACCAGAAAGAAATAGCTTCAACATCAACAAAAAGGACGTCCACTCAGAGACCCTATCCAAAAGTCACTAGCTACAAAGACCACAGGTAGATAAAGCCACTAAGATGTGAAGAAACCAGTGGAAAAGGATGAAAACACCAAAAATCAGAACACCTCTCTCCACCAAGGGATCACAACTCCTCACCAAATGGGGATCAAAGCTGGATGGAGAATCAGTCTGATGAATTGACAGGAACAGGCTTCAGAAGATGGGTAGTAACAAACTTCTCAGAGCTAAAAGAACATGTGCTAAACCAATGCAAAGAAACTAAGAACCTAGAGAAAAGGTTAGATGAGATGCTAACGAATAAATAGTGTAGAGAAGAATATAAATGACTTGATGGAGCTGAAAAACACAGCACAAGAACTTCGTGAAGCATACACAAGTTTCAATAGCAGAATCGGCCAAGCAGAAGAAAGAATGTCAGAGATTGAAGATCAACTCAATGAAATAAAAGGAGAAGGCAAGAATAGAGAAAAAGAAGTGAAAAGAAATGAACAATGCCTCCAAGAAATATGAGATTGTGAAAAGACCTAATCTACATTTGATAGGTGTACCTGAATGTGACGGAGAGAATGAATCCAAGCTGGAAAACACCCTTCAGGATATTATCCATGAGAACTTCCCCAAAATAGAAAGGCAGACCAACAATCAAGTCCAGGAAATACAGAGAACAGCACAAAAATATTCTTCAGGAAGAGCAACACCAAGGCACAAAATCATTAGATTCACCAGGGTTGAAGTAAAGGCAAAAATGCTAAAGGCAGCAAGAGAAAGGTCTGGTTACCCACAAAGGACAGCCCATCAGACTTAGAGCGGATCTCTCCACAGAAACCCTACAAGCCAGAAGAGAGTGGGGGCCAATATTCAGCATCCTTAAAGAAAGGAACTTTTCAATAAAAAACGATAAAGGAGATATCACTAGAGATTCCACAGAAATCAAAACCATCATCAGAGATTATTGCAAACAACTCTACGCACATAAATTAGTAAACCTGGAAGAAATGGATAAATTCCTGGACACTTGCATCCTCCCAAGCCTAAACCAGGAAGAAGTCAAAACCCTGAATAGACCAGTAACAAAGTCTGAAGTTGAGGCAGCAATTAAGAGCCTACCACCCAAAAAAAGCCCAGGTCCAGATGAGTTCACAGCCAAATTCTACCAGACATACAAAGAGGAGCTGGTACCATTCTTTCTGAAACTATTCAAAACAATTCAAAAAAGAGGGAATCCATCCCAAATCATTTTATGAGACCAACATCATCCTGATACCAAAACCTGGCAGAGACTCAGCAAGAAAAGAAAACTTCAGGCCAATATCCATGATGAACATAGATGCAAAAATCTTCAATAAAATACTGGCAAACCGATTGAAACAGCACAACAAAAAACTTATCCACCGTGATCAAACAGGATTCATCTAGGGGATGCAAAGCTGGTTCAACATACAGAAGTCTATAAATGTAATTCACCACATAAACAGAACCAAAGACAAAAACCACATGATTATCTCAATTGATGCAGAGAAGGCCTTTGAAAAAATTCAACTGTCCTTTATGCTAAAAACCCTCAATAAACTAGGTATTGACGGAATGTTTCTCAGAATAATAAAAGCTATTAGTGCAAACCAACAGCCAATATCATACTGAATGGGCAAAAACTGGAAGCATTCTCTTTGAAATCTGGCACTAGACAAGGATGCCCTCTCTCACCACTCCTATTGAATATAGTACTGGAAGTTCTAGCCAAAGCAATCAATCAAGAAAAAGAAATAAAGAGTATTCAACTAGGAAAGGAGGAAGTCAAATTGTCTCTATTTGCAGATGATATGATTGTATGTCTAGAAGACCCCATCCTCTCAGCCCCAAATCTCCTGAAACTGATAAGCAACTTCAACAATGTCTCAAGATACAAAATCAATGTACAAAAATCACAAGCATTCCTATACACCAATAACAGACTTAAAGAAAGCCAAATCAAGAATGAACTGCCATTCACAATTGCTACAAAGAGAATCAAATACCTAGGAATACAACTAACAAGGAACGTAAAGGACCTCTTCAAGTATAACTACAAACCACTGCTCAACGAAATAAGAGAGGACACAAACAGATGGAGAAACATTCCATGTTCATGGTTAGACAGAATCAATATCGTGAAAATGGCCATACTGCCCAAATTAATTTATAGATTCAATGCTGACCTTCTGCACAGAACTGGAAAAACCACCTTAAACTTCATATGGAACCAAAAGAGAGCCCACATAGGCAAGTCAATTCTAAGCAAAAAGAGCAAAGCGGGAGACATCAGACTACCGGATATCAAACTATACTACAAGGCTACAGTAATCAAAAGAGCATGGTACTGGTACCAAAACAGAAATATAGACCAGTGGAACAGAACAGAGGCCTCAGACGCAATGCAACACATATACAACCATCTGATCTTTGACAAACCTGACAAAAACAAGGAATGGGGAAAGGATTCCCTGTTTAATAAATGGTGTTGGGAAAACTGGCTAGCCATGTGCAGAAAGCAGAAACTGGACCCCTTTCTGACACCTTACACTAAAATTAACTCCAGATGGATTAAAGACTTAAACATAAGTCCTAACACCATAAAAACCCTAGAAAAATATCTAGGCAAAACCATTCAGGACATAGGCGTAGGCAAGGACTTCATGACCAAAACACCAAAAGCACTGGCAACAAAAGCCAAAATAGACAAATCAGACCTAATCAAACTCCAGAGCTTCTGCACAGCAAAAGAAACAGTCATTAGAGTGAATCGGCAACCAACAGAATGGGAAAAAAATTTTGCAGTCTACCCATCTGACGAAGGGCTGATATCCAGAATCTAAAAAGAACTAAAACAGATTTACAGGTAAAAAACAAACAAACCCATTCAAAAGTGGGTGAAGGATATGAACACACACTTTACAAAAGAAGACATACGTGAAGCCAACAAACATATGAAAAAATGCTCATCATCACTGGTCATTAGCGAAATGCAAGTCAAAATTACATTGAGATAGCATCTCACACCAGTTAGAATGGCGATCATTAAAAAATCTGGAGACAACAGATGCTGGAGAGGATGTGGAGAAATAGGGACACTTTTACACTGTTGGTGGGAGTGTAAATTAGTTCAACCATTGTGGAAGACAGTGTGGCAATTCCTCAAGGACCTAGAAATAGAAATTCCATTTGACCCAGTAATCCCATTACTGGGTATATATCCAAAGGATTATAAATCGTTCTACTTTAAGGATACATGCACACGAATGTTCATTGCAGCACGGTTTACAATAACAAAGACCTGGAACCAACCCAAATGCCCATCGATGATAAACTGGACAGGGAAAATGAGGCACATATATACCATGGAATATTATGCAGCCATCAAAAACGATGAGTTTGTGTTCTTTGTAGGGACATGGATGAACCTGGAAACCATCATTCTCAGCATACTGACACAAGAACAGAAAATCAAACACCGCATGTTCTCACTCATAGGCAGGTGTTGAACAATGAGAACACATGGACACAGGGAGGGGATCATCACACACTGGGGTCTGTCAGGGGGAAACAGGGGAGGGACAGCATGGGGTGGGGAGTTGGGGTGAGATAGCATGGGGAGAAATGCCAGATATAGGTGATGGGGAGGAAGGTGGCAAATCACACTGCCATGTGTGTACCTATGCAACAATCTTGCATGTTCTTCACATGTACCTCAAAACATAAAGTGCAAAAAAAAAAAAAAAAACCTAAGGAAAAAAAAAGAACTTTCAACCTAGAATTTCATATCCAGCCAAACTAAGTTACATAAGCAAAGGAAAAAGAAAATCCTTTATGGACAAGCAATTGTTGAGAGATTTCATCACCACCAGGCCTTCCTTATTAGAGCAACTGAAAGAAACACTAAACAAGGAAAGGAACAACCAGTACCAGCCACTTTAAAAACGTGTCAAATGGTAAGACCATTGACATAATGAAGGAAATGTGTGAACTAATGGACAAAATATCCAGCTAGTATCAAAATGGCAGGATTACATCCACACATAAAAATATTAACCTTAAATGTAAATGGATAGATGTCCCAGTCAAAAGACACAGACTGGCAAACTGGATAAAAAGTCAAAACCCAACGATGTGCTGTATTCAGGAAACCTAACTCACTTGCAAGGACACACATAGGCTCAAAATAAAGGGATGGAGAAATTTTTATCAAGCAAATGGAGAGCAAAAAAAAGCAGGACTTGCAATCCTAGTTTCTGATAAAATGGACTTTAAACCAACAAAGATCAAAACAGAAAAAGAAGGGCATTACATAATGTTAAAAAGATCAAACAGCAAGAAGAACTAACGTTTTTAAATATATATGAACATAATACAGGAGCAGCCAGGTACATAAAGCAAGTTCCTAATGACTTACAAAGAAACTTAGACTCCCACACAGTAATAGCGGGAGTCTTTAACACTCCACTGTCAATATTAGACAGATCAACAAGACTGAAAATTAACAAGGATATCCAGGACTTGAACTCAGATCTGGACCAAGTGGACCTAATAGACATCTACTGAAATCTCCACCCCAAATCCACAGAATATACAATCTTCTCAGCACCTCATGGCACGTAATCTAAAATTGACCACATAATTGAAAGTAAATCACTCCTCAGCAAATGCAGAAGAACGGAAATCATAACAAACAGTCTCTCAGACAACAGGGCAATCAAATTAGAACTCAGAATTAAGAAACTAACTCAGAACCGTACAACTTCGTGGAAACTGAACAACTGGCTCCTGAATGTCGAGTGGATAAACAATGAAATGAAGGCAGAAATAAAGATAGCAAACTATCACAGGAACAGAAAATCAAACACACATGTTCTCATTTATAGAGGGTGCTAAATGATGCGATCACATGGACACATAGAACACACTGGGGCCTGTCAGAGGGTAGAGGGTGGGGGTAGGGAAAGGATCAGGAAAATAACCAATGGATAATAGGCTTAATACCTAGGTGATGAAATATTCTGTACAACAAACCCCCATGACACCAGTTTACTTATGTAAAAAATTTGTACATGTTCCACTGATCTTAAAAATTAAAAAAATAAATACCCTACTATTATTGCATTATACTTTTTAATCTCCCGTTAGATACAATGTTTTCATATATATTTGGTTGTTCCTATGTTGTGTACATAGATACTTATAATTGTTATAGTCAACTGCTGGATTGATGACTTTATTATTACATGGTGATCTACTTTGTCTCTTTTTACAGTCTTTCACTTGTAGTATATTTTATCTTTTATAAGTATAGCTACATTTGCTTTTTCTAGGTTTCCATTTACATGGAATAGATTTTTTTCATTTCTTCATTTTCAGTTTATATGTGCATCTATAAGTGAAGTGAGTTTCTTGTAGGCAGTCTATAGTAGGGTCTTAGGTTTTGTTTTTATTTTTAATTTATTCAGCCACTCTGTGGCTTTTAATGGAGACATTTATTTATATTCAATGTCATTATTGACAGGTAAGGACTTAATTCAGCCTTTTTGTTATTTTACTCTGTTCATTTTGGAAAATTTTCTACTGATTTCTTCCTTTCCTACTGCCTTGTTTTATGATTAACTTATTTACTCTGGTAGTGTTTTATTTATAAATATTTTCAACTATTATTTTGGATTTGCTAGTACATGTACAGATTTGACATATGAAGATATTGCATGATGCTGAGGTTTGGGATACCCCAAACCTCATCACCCAGATAGTGTGCATAGTGCCAAACAAGTAGTTTTTCAACCCATGCTCACCTTCATTCCTCTCCCTATAATAGTCCCTAGTATTTATTCTTCCCATATTTATGTCCATAGTATTCAATGTTTAGCTCCCACTTTGTAAGTGACAACATCCACTATATGATTTTCTGTTCCTGAATAATTTGCTTAGGATACTTACCACCAACATGATCTATGTTGCTGCAAAAGACATATGTTCTTTTTTATGGCTATGAAGTATTTCACATTGTGTAAGTACCATATTTTCTTTATACAGTCCACCATTTATGGTCACCTAGATTGATTTTATATCATTGCTATTATGAATAACACTACACTAAACATAGGAGTGCACGTATCTTTTTGGTAGAACAATTTACTTTCCTTTGGATATATACCCAGTCATGAGATTGGTAAGTTAAATGGTAGCTTTGTTTTAAGTTATTTGAGAAATCTCAAAACTGCTTTTGCAGTGGCTGGACTACTTTACATCTCTATCAACAGTGTAAGCATTTATTTTTCTTTCCACGCCAGCATCTGTTATTTTTTTTACTTTTTTATAATACCCACCTGACTGGTAGAAGATAGTATCTCATTATAGTTTTGATTTGCATTTTTCTGATGATTCATGATGATAAGCATTTTTTCATGTTTGTTGGATGTTTATTTGTGTTCTTTTGAGAAATGTCTTTTCATGTCTTTTGTCCATTAAATGGGTTTGGCTTTTGCTTGTTGATTTGTTTATGTTCCTTATAGATTCTGAATATTACTTCATCTTCAGATGGATAGTTCACAAGTATTTTCTTCCATTTTGTTGTCTGTTTACTCTGTTGATGATTTATTTTGCTGAATGTGTTTTAGTTTAATTATATCTCACTTGTCAATTTTTGTTTTGGTGCAATTGCTTTTGATAATTAGCTAAAAATTCTTTGCCAAGGCTGACGTTGGGGAGGTTATTTCATAGGTTTTCTTCTTGGATTTTTATAGTGTGTGGTCTTACATTTAAATATTTTATCCAATTTGTGTTAATTTTTGTATGTGGTGAAATACATGAGTCCAGTTTCTTTCTTCTGCATATCTCTAGCCTGTTATTCCAACACCATTTATTGAATAACCATTTTTTTCCTCATTGCTTTTTTGTCAGATTTCTTGAACATCAGGTGGTGGTAGGTGTGTAGCTTTGTTTCTGGGTTCTCTATTTTGTTCCATTGGTCTATAGAGTCTGCTTTTGCACGAGTACCATGCTGTGGCCTTGTAGTCTAGCTTAAAGTCAGACAGTATGATGCCTCAGACTTTGTTCTATTTGCTTAGAATTGCTTTGGCTATAAAGACTCTTCTTGGTTTTTATATAAATTTTGGAATAGTTTCGTCTAATTCTCTAAAAAACGACATTGATAATTTGATAGGAATAGCATTGACTTTGTAAACCGTTTTGGGCAGTGTGGCCATTCTCATGATATTGAGTCTTCCAATTCATGAGCATGAAGTGTTTTTTTTTGTTTTTTTTTTCATTTATTTGTGTCATCTCTAATTTTCTTCAACAATGTCTTGTCACTATATTTGTAGAAGTCTTTCAGCTCCTTGGTTATCTGTATGCCTAGATATTTATATTATGTCTACTGTAATTGGGATTGTGCTATTGATTTAAATCTCAGTTTGAATGTCACTGGTGTATAGACATGCTACTTATTTTGTATGTTGACTTTGTTTCCTAAAATTTTACTAAAGTCTTTACCAGTTCTAGGACTCTTTCAGTAGAGCCTTTTTGGTTTTGTACATATAGAATCATATTGTCATCAAAGAGTGATGTTTGGCTTCTTTTCCTATTTGGATGTCTTTTATTTCTTTCTCTTGCCTGATTGTTCTGGCTAGGACTTCCAATATTATATTGAGTAGGAGTGGTGAGAGTAGGCATTTTTGTCTTCTTCCAGTTCACAGCATATTTAATACCTTGCTTTTTATATTTAGTGTATCTATTATGAGTTATTGCTTTGTGATTACCACTGTATAGGAAACATAGGGTAAAGCACTGAGAGTGGACAGATGGAAAACACAGATGCTGGGCTGAAGGGGAAGGAAGTTTGGACCCTTCATGGGTCTGTTGTGCATGAGGACTCATTCCTGGCTCCCAACAGCTCCTGAACAGGGGGTGAGTTGAGCAAGCTTGTGGTGGTGTACTTTCAGCAAAAAACTCTGGAATTCTGCCAGCAGGAGATGGCCTGACCCCCGTGGACAATTGAGCTGGTAGAGAGAGTTGCTTGGAGAGATTATGTGGACAGAACTCCATCTGGTGCAGAGCCCAGAGGGCTTGGTGTGGGAGAGTGTGTTGTGGAGCATGGTCAGAAATGCTCATCCTCCGTGGCTTATCTTGCTCCCATAACAGACTTTAGCCTTAGGGGAACTGCTGGACATGCATAGCGTAGGGTGATCTTGCCCATGAGATGAGGCTGGTCTGACCTGAATGCCCCCCTGTCTGCTAGTCTCTCCCAGTGCACCAGTCTGGTCATTATGTCTTACAGTGCAGCCTCAGATCTGCAGTTGAGGTGCCACACAGAGACCCACATCTTAGCTTCTGCACTGGCAGACTATGCTTGACCATTGGAAAGCTCCAGCAGAATGACCTCCACAGATCCACACCAGCCCACCCCTGCCCTCATCCCATTGCTGTTTCCCTGTGCTGCCTTGCTGGCATGCACGGGCCCACAGACACCCTTCACATTGCTTTGCTGGTACATGTACACATGGGTGAACTTCAACTGTCTTTCCCTGCTGGCACACATGTGCATTGCACTAAGCCACTGCTGCTGGCATAAGCACACCCTCCCCTTCTCCCAATCGTGCTTCCATTGCCAATGTAAAGGTGGGTAAGGAGATCAACAGCTTCACATGCCCTTTGCCACCATCATCATCACTGGCACATTTATGCATACAGAGACTGCCAGCTCCATGCCCATCAGTGCCCTGCTCCCATGCTCATATTGTCACAGCCATGAACCCGTGCACAGAGACCAGAAGCCCCATCCCCCATCATGTGTGGTTATTGCTACTGGCATGAACATGCACACAGAGGATGCCATCCCTGTGTTCACCAGTTCCCTAATCACCACTGGTGCAAAGGCACACACAGATGCCTACAGTCCCCTACCACCCACCCCTCCATCATAGTGCTGTTATCACTGCCACTGCAAACACCCACATTATGGCCAGCAACCCTGTGCCCACCAATTCCCCACGTCAGTCAGTGAGCATGCACACCACCACATTGCCATTGCTTATGGCACATTAAAATGAGCATGGACCTAGCTAATACCACATGACAAAGCAATTTCCCTGGCACCACCCATCAAAGTGTTGTGAATAGTGGTCCAGGAATACCTAGGTTCCTTTGCACCACAGATTTCTAACCTCACGTGGCCAGAAAACAAAGCCAGAGGCTTGATACTAGCATCCCCAGAGTTAAAGCATGCATTGCAGGCATCCTGAGCTCACCCTTGGCATCCCAAAATTTTCTGGAAATGTAGCCAGTTGACTAAACCCACCTTATAATATAATCAAACTCCCAAGGACATTAAAGAGGATAGAAAAACAAAAATCCCATCCAAGGCACAGCAGATTCACAGACAAATAATATCAACCACAAGGATGACAAAGATCCAGCAGAAGAACTCTGACAACTCAAAAAGCCAGAGTGTCTTACTAACTCCAAACGACTGAACTAGATCCCCAGCAATGGTTCTTAAACTGGCTGAAATGACAGAAATATGATATCACTAGAAATGAAGATCATTGATTTCAGGAGAACATTTAAACACAATACAAGGTTTCTAAGGAAAAAAATACAATAAGATGAAGGAAATAAAAGTTGAAATGAACATTATAAGAAAAAAATTGATATAATAAGACTGAAAAACCCACTTCAAGAATTTCAGAATACAATCACAAGTATTAGCGGCAAAACTGAACAACCTGAAGAAAGAATCTCAAAGCTTGAAGACTGCCTGTCTGAAATAACTCAGTCAGACAAAAGTAAATAAAAAAGAATAAATAAAAATGAACAAAACCTGAGAAATACAGGATTTTGTGAAGAGACCAAATTTATGACTCAGTGGTAGCTCTAAAAGAGGAGACCAAGCAACTCGAAAAACACATTTTAGGATATTGTTCATGAAAGAATTTCTATGCTAGAGAGGACAACATTCAAATTTAGGAAACGAAGAGAACCTCTGTGAGATACTACAAAAGACAGCCACCTCCAAGACACATAATCATCAGATTCTCCAAGGTCAAAATAAAAGAAAAAATATGAAGTCAGCTGAAAAGGCAGGTTATGTACAAATGAAGCCTTATCAGGCCAACAGTGGACATTTCAGCAGAAACCCTACAAGCCTTAAAGGATTGGGGGCCTATATTCAGCATTCTTAAAGGAAAGAATTTTCAACTGAGAATTTCTTATCCAGACAAACTAGGCTTCATATGCAAAGGAGAAATAAGAACTGTCTCAGACAAACAAATGCTAATGGAATGCATTTCCACAAGACAAACCTTGCAAGACATCCTGAAATGAGTGCTAAATATGGAAAGGAAACAGCATTACTAGCCACTACAAAAACTCACTTAAGTACGTAGACCAGTGACACCATAAAGCAATCACACAAACAAGTCTGCATAGTAACCAGTTAACAAAATGTTGACAGGATCAAATTTACACATATGAATACTAATTTTGAACGTAAATGGCCTAAATGACCTAATTAAAAGGTACAGAGTGCAAGTTGGATAAAGAAGTAAAAGCCAGTGGTATTCTGTATTTAAGGGATTCATCTCACAAGCATTGTCACCCAAAGATTTCAAAGTAAAGGGATGGAGAAAAATCTACCAAGCAAATGGAAAATAGAAGAGAGCAGGGGTTGCTATTCTCATTTTAGACAAAACAGATTTTAAAACAACAAAGATCATAAAAGGCAAAAGGAGGCAGTGCAAGATGTTAGGATTGAAGGCTACACCAGTTGTATTTCTGTATGGACACCAATTTACAACTATCTACACAGAGAAAACACTCTCATGAGAACAAAATTTAGGCGAGCCTTCATAATACCTGATTTTAACTTCATATCACTGAAGGAGACACAGAAAAGATAGAAAAAAATCTTAAGTTGTGAATGCCTCCTCTCCCCAACCCCACCCTCCAGCTGTGGCAGTACCAGCATGGTATAGAGTTCATCTCTTGGTGCTGAGGAAGGGAGAACACAGCAATTGTGAAGCATTGAACTCAGCACTGTCCTGTTAGAGGAGGAAGGAAAACCAGACCAAACTCAGCTGACACTCACACACAGAGGTAGTATTTAAACCAGCCCTTGTCACAGAGGAATTGCTGATCCTAATGTTCTGAACTTGAACCTCACCACCAAAAGCCAAAGTGCTCTAGGTCTTTAAGGAAACATGAAAAGCATCTTCGGATATAAGGACTGCAAGTTTTAGAAAAGTCCTAGGGTTGACTTGGGCCCAGAGACACTTAGGGTTGGGGGTGGGTTATGTGACCTACTGAGACATCAGCTCTGGAGGCTAAGGGAGTTCTAACATCATCCCACTTCCAACCTCAGGCTGCACAGCTTGTAGCTCCAAAAAAGACATGTTTCTTCCTCATGAGAATAGGAGAGGGAAGAGTGGAAAGGACTTGGTTTTGCACCTTGGATGCCAGCTTAGCTACAGCAAGATAGGGCACTAGTCAGAGTTGTCAAACCCCAATTCCAGGCCCTAACTCCCAGGTAACATTTCTAGACACACTCTAGGAAAGATAGGAACCTACTGCCTTGAATGGGGGAAAAAACAGTTCTGGCAGCATTTGTTACCCACTAAGTAAAGAGCTCTTGGGCCTTGAACAACCAAGTACTACATTGAGGGCCATTGCTAAGCCTCTGAGACTTGCTAGCTTCAGATGAGATTCAGCACATTATCAGCTTTGGTGGCTATGGGATGAAACTCTTGCTTAAGAAAAGCAGAGGAAAAAGTATAGGGGACTTTTTCTTGAACTTTAGGTGCTAGAATGTTCATAGTGGGATAGAGAACCAACTGGGCTCTCAGGGTCACCCATGTCAGGAGTTAACTCTTGGATGGCATCTCTAGATCTTCCCTGGCCCAGAAAGGAACTCACTGCCCTGAAGGGTGAGCCCCAGGCCAGGAAGCATTCAGCACAAGCTGGCTTAAAAGTCCTTGGACCTGAAGATGGCTGAATAGAAACAGCTCAGATCTGCAACTCTCAGTGAGATTGCCACAGAAGGTGGGTGATTTCTACATTTCTAACTGAGGTACTCAGTTCATCTAATTGGGACTGGTTGAACAGTGGGTGCCATACATGGAGAGAAAGCTGAAGCAGAGTGGGACATTGCTTCACTGAGAAAGCACAAGGGGTCAGGGGATTTTCCTCCCATAACCAAGGGAAGCCATGAGAGACTGCACCAAGAAAAACAGTGCATTTACAATGAAATTCCCTTTGGTGCCTATGCCACCAGATCCCTGAGTTTCAAGCACAAAATTGGGATGCTGTTTGGGCAGACATCAAGCTAGCAACAGATTTATTTTTCATACCCCAGTGTCACCTGGAATGCCAGCAAGACAGAATTGTTTACTCCCCTGGAAAGAGGGCTGAAGCCAAGTATCCAAGTGATCTGGCTCAGCGGGTCCCAACCCCATAGGGCACCAAAAGCTAAGATCTACTCCTTTGAAATTCTCACTGGTAGCTAAGCAGTCTGAGGTTGACCTAGGATGCTAGAGCTTGGTGGAGGGAGGGACGTTTGCCATTGCTGAGGCTTGAGTAGGCAGTTTAACCCTAACAGTGCAAAAAAAGCCACCAGGAAGTTCAAACTGGGTGGAGCCCACCACAATTCAGCAAGGCTGCTGCACCCACACTGCCTCTCTAGATTCCTCCTTTCTGTGCAGAGCATCTCTGAAAAAAAAAAACAGCAGCCCTAGTCAGGGACTTGTAGATAAAACCCTCATGTCCGTGAGACAGAGCAACTGAGGGCATGGGTCGCTGTGGGCACCACTTCAGCAAACTTAAACATCCCTGCCTGACACCACTGAAGGGAGCAGATGATCTCCCAGCATAGCAGTCTAGTTCTGACAAGGGACAGACTGCCTCCTCAAGTGGATCCTTGATGCCTGTGTATTCTGACTGAGAGTCACCTCCCAGTAGGGGCTGATGGAGACACCTCATACAGAAGAGCTCTGGCTGGCATCTAGCTTCCAGAGGAAGAAACAGGCAGCAGTCTTTGCTGTTCTACAGCCTTCACTAGTCATACCCAGGCAAACAAGGTCTAGAGTTGACCTCCAGAAAATTCCTACAGACCTGCAGCAGAGAGGCCTGACTGTTAGAAGGAAAACTAAAAAAACAGAAAGGAATGATATCTACATCAACAAAAAGGACGTCCACTCAGAGACCCAATCCAAAGATCACCAATATCAAAGACCAAAGGTAGATAAATCCACGAAGATGGGGAGAAACTATCACAAAAGGCTGAAAATTCCAAAACCCAGAATGCCTCTTCTCCTCCAAAGGATCACAACTCCTTGCAGCAAGGGAACAAAACTGGATGGAGAATGAGTTTGATAAATTGACAGAAGTAGGCTTCAGAAGGTGGGTAATAGCAAACTTCGCTGAGCTAAAGGAGCATGTTCTAACCCAGTGCAAGGAAGCTAAGAACATTGGAAATTGGTTACACGAATTACTAACTAAAATAACCAGTTTAGAGAAGAACATAAATGACTTGATGGAGCTGAAAAACACAGCATCTCTCTGCAAACCCTACAAGCCAGAAGAGAGAGGAGGCCATTATTCAACATTCTTAAAGAAAAGAATTTTCAAACCAGAATTTCATATCCAGCCAAACAAAGCTGCATAAGTGAAGGAGAAATAAAATATTTTTCAGACTAGCAAATGCTGAGAGATTTTGTCACTACCAGGCCTGTTTTACAAGAGCTCCTGAAGGAAGCACTAAACATGGAAAAGAAAAACCAGTACCAGTCACTGCAAAAACATATTCAAATTGTAAAGACCACTGACTCTATGAAGAAACTGCATCAACTAATCAAAAATAAAACTGGACAAAATAATCAGCTAACATCAAAATGACAGGATCAAATTCACACATAACAATATTAACCTTAAATACAAGTGAGCTAAATGCCACAATTAAAAGACACAGACTGGCAAATTGGATAAAGAGTCAAGAACAATCAGTGTGCTGTACTCAGGAGACCCATCTCACCTGCAAAGACACACATAGAAACAAAATAAAGGGATGGAGGAAGATTTACCAGGCAAATCTGGTAAATCTTCCTCCATCCCTTTATTTTGTTTCTATGTGTGTCTTTGCAGGTGAAAGAAAAAAAAGAAAAAAAAAAAAAGAAGGGGTTGCAATCCTAGTCTCTCATAAAACAAATTTTAAACCAACAAAGATTAAAAAAAAAAAAAAGAAAGAAAAGAAAAACATTACATAATGGTAAAGGAATCAATACAACAAGAAGAGCTAACTATCCTAAATAAATATGCACCCAATCAGGAGCACCCAAATTCATACACCAAGTTTTTAGAGATCTACAAAGAGACAGACTCCCACACAATAATAATGGGAGATTTTAACACCTCACTGTCCATATTAAACAGATCGACAAGACAGAAAATTAACAAGTATATTGAATACTTGAACTCAGCTCTGGACCAAGTAGACCTAACAGACATCTATAGAACTCTCCACCCCAAATCCACAAAAAATACATTCTTCTCAGCACCACATTTCACCTATTCTAAAATTGACCACATAATTGGAAGTAAAATACTCCTCAGTAAATGCAAAAAATGGAAATTATAACAAACAGTCTCTCAGACCTCGGTACAATCAAATTTGAACTAAGGATTAAGAAACTCACTCAAAACTGCACAACTACATGGAAACTGAAAAACCTGCCCCTCAATGACTACTGGGTAAATAATGAAATTAAGTGAGAAACAAAAATGTTATTTGAAACCAATGAGAAAAAAGACACAATGTACCAGAATCTCTAGGATACATTTAAAGCAGTGTGTAGAGGGAAATTTGTAGCACTAAATGCCCACGAAAGAAAGCAGAAAAGATCTAAAATTGACACACTAAAATCACAATTAAAAGTACTAGAGAAGCAAGGACAAACAAATTCAAAAGCTAGCGGAAGACAAGCAATAACTAGTATCAGAAGAGAATTGAAGGAGGTAGAGACACGAAAATCCTTCAAAAATCAATGAATCCAGGAAGTGGTTTTTTGAAAAGATGGACAAAATAGACTGCTAGTCAGATTAGTAAAGAAGAATGGAGAGGAAAATCAAATAAACACAATAAAAAATGGTAAAAATGATATCACTGTTGATTCCACAGAAATACAAATTACCATCAGAGAATACTATTAACACCTCTACACAAAAGAAGTAGAAAATCTAGAAGAAATGAATAAATTCCTGGACACTTACACCCTCCCAAGACTAAACCAAGAAGAAATTGAATCCCTGAAAAGACCAATAACATATTCTAAAATTGAGGCAGTAATTAATAGCCTACCAACCAAAAAAAGTCCAAAACCAGACGGATTCACAGCCGAATTCTACCAGAGGTACAAAGAGGGGCTGTTACCATTTCTTCCAAAACTATTTCAAACAATAGAAAAACAGAAAATCTTCCCTAACTGATTTTATGAGGACAGCATCATCCTGATACCAAAACCTGGCAGAGACACAACAAAAAACAAAATTTCAGGCCAGTAACTTTGATGAACATCAATGTGAAAAATCTCAATAAAATACTGGCAAACTGAATCCAGCAGCACATCAAAAAGGTTATCCACCATGATCAAGTCAGCTTCATCCCTAGGATTAAAGGTTGGTTCAACATACACAAATCAGTAAATGTAATCCATCTCATAAACAGAACCAATGACAAAAACTGCATGATTGTCTCAATAGATGGAGAAAAAGCCTTCAACAAAATTCAACAGACCTTCATGCTAAAAACTCAATAAACTAGATATTGATGGAATGTATCTCAAAATAATAAGAGCTGTTTATGACAAACCCACAGCGGGAAGTTCTGGCCAGGGCAATCAGGCAAGAGAAATAAATAAATGGTATTCAGTTAGGTGGAAAGGAAGTCAAATTGTCTCTGTTTGCAGATGACATGATTGTATATTTAGAAAACCCCATTGTCTTAGCCCAAATCCTCCTTAAGCTAATGAACAACTTTAGCATAATCTCAGGATACAAAATCAGTGTGCAAAAATTACAAGCATTGCTATAGACCAATTACACACTAATGGAGAGCAAAATCGTGAACAACCTCCTGTTTGCATTTGCTACAATGAGAATAAAATAGGAATACAACTTACAAGGGATGAGAAGGACCTCTTCAAGGAGAACTACAGACCACACTGCTCAAGAAAACGAGAGGACACAAACAAATCGAGAAACATTCCATGTTCATAGATAGGAAGAATTGATATCATGAAAGTGGCCATAATGTCCAAAGTAATTTATAGGTTCAATGCTATCCCCATTAAGCTGCCATTGACTTTCTTCACAAAATTGGAAAACCCTCCTTTAAATTACACATGGAATCAAAAAAAGAGCCCACATAACCAAGACAATCCTAAGCAAAAATAACAATGTGGGAATCATCATGCTACCTGACTTCAAACTATACTACAAGGCTACAGTAACCAAAATAGTATGGCACTGATAGCAAAACAGATATATAGACGAACAGAAAAGAGGCTGCAGAAATAATACCACACATCTACAACCATGTGATCTTTGACAAACCTAACAAAAACAAGCAATGTGGAAAGGATTCCCTATTTAATAAATAGTGTTGGGAAAACTGGCTAGCCATATGCAGAAAAGTGAAAGTTAATCCCTTCCTTATATCTTATACAAAAAGTTAACTCAAAATGGATTAAAGACTTAAACATGAGACCTAAAACCATAAAAACCCTAGAAGAAAACCTAGACAATACCATTTAAAACACAGGCATGTTTCAAGTCTTCATGACTAAAACACCAAAAGTAATGGCAACAAAAGCCAAAATTGACAAATGGAATCTAATTAAACTACAGAGCTTCTGCACAGCAAAATAAATTATCATCAGAATGAACAGGTAACCTACAGAATGGGAGAAAATTTTTGCAATCTATCCATCTGACAAACGGCTAATATCCAGAATCTACAAAGAACTTAAAGAAGAAAAAACAACCCCATGAAATGTGGGTGAAGGCTCAAAAGAAGACATTTATGCAGCCAACAAGCATATGAAAAAAATCTTATCACTGATTATTACAGAAATGCTAATGAAAACCACATTGAGATACCATCGCATGCCAGTTAGAATTGCAATAATTAAAAAGTCAGGAAATAAAAGATGCTGGAGAGGATGTGGAAAAATAGAAGTGCTTTTACACTGTTGGTGGGAGTGTAAATTAGTTCAACCATTGTGGAAGACAGTGTGGTGATTTCTCAAGGACCTAGAAATAGAAATTCCATTTGACCCAGCAATCCCATTACTGGGTATATATCCAAAGGATTATAAATTATTCTACTATAAAGACACATGCACACGTATGTTTATTGCGGCACCATTCACAATAGTAAAGACTTGGAACCAACCCAAATGTCCATCAATAAAAGACTGGATAAAGAAAATTTGGCACATATGTGTTATGAAATACTATGCAGCCATAAAAAAGGATGAATTCATGTCCTCTGCAGGGACTGATGAGCATTGATGTGAAAATCCTTAATAAAACACTGGTAAAAATAAATCCAGCAGATCAAAAAGCTTATCCACCACAATAAAGGTGGCTTCATCCCTGGGATGCAAGACTGGTTCGACATATGCAATAAATAAATGTAATCTATCACATAAACATAACCAATGACAAAAACCACATGATTACCTCAATAGATGCAGAAAAGACCTTCGACAAAATTCAGACTTTCATGCTAAAAACTCTCAGTAAACTAGGTAGAGATGGAATGTATCTCACAATAATAAGAGCTATTCATGACAGACCCACAGCCAATATCATACTGAATGGACAAAAACTGGAAGCATTTCTTTTGAAAACCAGCAAAAGAAAAGACTGACTTCTCTCACCACTCCTATTTAACATAATAATGTAAATTCTGGGCAGAGCAATCAGGCAAGAGAAATAAATAAAGTGTATTCCAACAGAAAGAGAGCACAACAAATTGTATCTGTTTGCAGATGATAAATGATTATATATTTAGAACACCCCATCGTCTCATCCCAAAATCTTCTTAAGCTGATAAGTAACTTCAGCAAAGTCTCAGGATACAAAATCAATATGCAAAAATTACAAGGATTTCTATACACCAATAACAGACAGAGAGCCAAATTATGAGTGAACGCCCATTCACAATTGCTACAAAGAGAATAAAATACCTAGGAATACAACTTACAAGGGATATGAAGGACCTCTTTAAGGAGAACTACAAAGCACAGCTGAAGGAAATAAGACACAAACAGATGAAAAACATTCCATGCTCATGGAGAGGAAGAATTGGTATCGTGAAAATGACCGTAATACCCAAAGTAATTTATAGATTCAATGCAATCCCCATTAAGCTACCACTGACTTTCTTCACAGAATTGGAAAAAACTACTTTAAATTTCATATGAAAAAAAAGAGCCCATATAGCCAATTCAATTCTAAACAAAAAGAACAGAGCTGGAGGCATCACACTACCTGATTTCAAACTATACTACAGGGCTACAGTAACAAAAATAGCATGGTATTGTTACCAAAACATATATATAGACCAATAGAATAGAACAGAGGCCACAGAAATAACACCACACATGTACAACCATTTGATCTTTGATAAACCTGACAACAAAGAATAGGGAAAGGATTCCCTATTTAATAAATAGTGTTGGGGAAACTGGCTAGCCATATGCAGAAAGCTAAAACTGGATCCCTTCCTTATACCTTATACAAAAATGAACTCAAGTTTGATTAAAGATGTAAATGTAAGACATAAAACCATAAAAACCATAGAAATTAGAAAACCAAGGCAGTATCATTCAGCACATAGTCAAGGGCAAATTTCATGACTGAAATGCCAAAAGCAATGGCAACAAAAGCCAAAATTGACAAATGGGATCTAATTCAACTAAAGAGTTCTGCACAGCAAAATAAATCATCATTAGTTAACCGGCAACCCACAGAATGAGAGAAAAGTTTTGCAGTCTATCCCTCTGACAGAAGGCTAATATCCAGAATGTGCAAAGAACTTATACCAATTTACAAGAAAAAACAATCCTGTCAAATGTGGGTGAAGGAAATGAACAGATACTTCTCAAAAGAAGACATTTATGCAGCCAATAAACATATTAAAAAAAGAGATAATCATCACTGGTTATTAGGGAAATGCAAATTAAAACCACATTGAGATACCATCTTACACCAGTTAGATGGCAATCATTAAAAAGTCAGGAAACAGATGCTGGAGAGGATGTGCAGAAATAGGAAAGATTTTACACTATTGGTGGGGGTGTAAATTATTTCCAGTAGTGTGGAAGAAAGTATAGCAGTTCCTCAAGCATCTAGAGCTAGAAATACCATTTGACTCAGCAATACCATTACTGGGTGTATACTCAAAATATTATAAATTATTCTACTATAAAGACACATGCACGTGTACGTTTATTGCGGCACTGTTCACAATAACAATGACTTGGAACCAACCTAAATGCCCATCAGTGATAGAATGGATAAAGAAAATGTGATGCATGTATATTATGGAATACTATGCAGATACAAAAATGGATGAGTTCATGTCCTTTTCAGGGACATGGATGAAGATAGACACCATCATTCTCAGCAGAGTAACACAAGAACAGAAAACCAAACACCACATGTTCTCTCTCATGATGGGAGTTGAACAATGAGAACACATGAACACAGGAAGGGGAGCATCACACACTGGGGCCTCTTGGTGAGTGGGGGGCTAAGGGAGGTATAGCATTAGGAGAAATACCTTATATAGATGACAGGTTGATGGGTGAAACAAACCACCATGGCACATGTATACCTATGTAACAAATTTGCACATTCTGCATGTGTACCCCAGAACTTAAAGTATAATAATAATAATGAAAAGACTTTCCCAGACAAACAAAAATGGATGAATTTCATCAACACCAGACCTTACCTACAAGAAATACTAAAGGGAGCACTTCAAACAGAAAGAAAATTTATTAATGAGCATTAAGTAATCACTTGAAGGTAAAAACTTACTGGTAACAGTAAGTAAACAGAAAAACACAGTATTATCACACTGAGACTGTGATGTGTAAACAACTCTTATCCTCAATAGAAAGACTAAATGATTAACCCATGAAAACTAGTAAGTACAACAACTTTTCAAGACATAGACAGTACAATAACATAAATAGAAATAACAAATGTTAAAAAGCTGGAGGACGTATTTGAGATACAGATTTTTTTAAAATTATTTTTCTGTTTTCTTGCTTGCTTGCTTGTTTATGGAAACAGTGTTAAGCTCTTATCAGGTTAAAATAATGAGTTACAAGATACTATTCACAAGCCTCATGGTAACCTCAAATAAAAAAACAAAATATATGCATAATAAATAAAAAGGAAAAAACTAAATAATATTACCAAAGAAATTAACTTTGCTAAAAGAAATAAAGAAGGAAGAGAATAGCAAGAAAAGTAGAAAACAAATGACAAAATGGCAAAAGTAAGTCTTTACTGATCAATAACACTGAATGTAAATAGACTAATGTTAATATAATGGACTAATGTAATGTAAATTTGTAGCATAGTACTCATACAAAAATAGACTCATACACTAATGAAACAGAATATAGAATACCTTGAAATAATTCTGTGCACTTACAATTATCTTACAAAAACAAGCATGGGGAAAGGACTCTATTCAATAAAATAGTGCTAGGATAATTGGCTAGCCATATGCAGAAGATTGAAAGTGGATAAGTCCCTTAAACCACATAAAAAAATCAACTCCAGATGGATGTATTAGCCTTCTCTAGAGTGATAGAACTAATAGGATGGATGTATATATAAAGTGGAGTTTATTAAGAAGTATTGACTCACATGATATCAAAGTGAGGTCCCTCAATAGGCTATCTGCAAGTTGAGGAGCAAGGAAGCCAGTCTGAGTCCCCAAACCTCAAAAATAGAGAAGCCAACAGCACAGCCTCCAGTCTGCATTCAAATGTCCAAGAGTCCTAAAGCCAAAGTATTTGGAGTCTGATGTTTGGGGGCAGAAAGTATTCAGCACAGGAGAAAGATGGAGGCCAGCCAGTCTAGTCTTTCCACGTTCTTCTGCCTGCTTTTCATTCTGGCTTCGCTGGCAGCTGATTAGATTGTGCCCACTCAGGTTGAGGGTGGGTCTGTCTTTCCCAGTCCACTAACTCAAATATTAATATCCTTTGGCAACACCCTCACAGACATACCCAGGAACAATACTTCGTATCCTTCAATCCAGTCAAGTTGGCACACTCAATATTAACCATCACAATGTATTAAAGACTTAAATGTAAAATCTAAAACTATAAAATTTTTCAAAGATAATCTAGAAAGTATTATTCTGGGCATAAGACTTGACAAGTATTTTATGATGGAGATGATGGAGATGCCAAAAGGAATTACAATAATAGTAATAATAATAATAAACAAATGGGACCTAATTCAACTGAAGAACTTCTGCACAGCAAAAGAAACCATCAACAAAATAAACAGACAATCTATAGAATGGGAGAAAATATTTGCAAACTATGCATCTGACAAAGGTCTAATATCAAGAATCTATAAAGAACTTAAACAGATTTACAAGCAATAAAACAATCATATTAAAAGATGGGCAAAAGACATGAACAGACACTTCTTAAAAGAAGACATACTCGCAGCCAACAAGTATATGAAAAAATTCTCAACATCTCTATTCGTTAGAGAAATGCAAATCAAAGCCAAAATAAGATACCATCTCACAACAGTCAGAATGGCTATTACTTAAAAGTCAAAAAATTACAAATCGTGATGAGATTGTGGACAGAAATGAACATTTATACACTGCTTGTGGGAATGTAAATTGGTTCAGTCTTGTAGAAAGCAGTTTGGTCATTTCACAAAACACTTAAAACAGAATGACTGTTTGAACCAGAGCACATACTCAGAGCAGTTATGCTCTACCATAAAGACACATGACACATATGTTTATTGCAGTACTATTCACTATAGCAAAGACATGGAATCAACCAAAATGTCTATCAATCATAGACAGGATAAAGAAAGTGTGATACATATACATAATGGAATACTATGTAGCCTTCAAAATGAGATAATATTCTTTGTAGCAACATGCATGGAGCTGGAGAGCATTATTATAAGTAAACTAATTCAGTAACAGGAAGCCAAATACCACACGTTCTCACTTTAAACGGGAGCTAAACATTGAATACATATAAACAGAAGGGAACAACAGACACCAGGGCCTACTTGAAAGTGGAGGGTGAGAATAAAAAACTACTTATTGGGTACTATGCTTACTACTGGAGTGATGAAGTAGTCTGTGCATCAAACAACACCCAATTTACCCATATGACAAACCTACACATGTAACCCTGAACCTAAAATAAAAGTTGAAAAAGATGCATCTTATAATAAGTAGAATACAAATTAACATTAATCACTACAAAAAAAAAAAGAAACGAGGAAACAAAAAATGCTTTAACTCAATGCCCTCCACGTTTTGACTTTTTATTTGATCCTTTTATATATGTTTTATATTGCCTCTTACCAAATTTTTGTAGTATTATCTTTCATACATTTATTTTTTATTCATGTTAGAGATACTAGTGGTTATATACCACAGTTGCAATATTATAATATTCTGTATTTTTCTGTGTACTTACTTTTAACAGTGAGGTTTTTATCTTCAGATGCTTTATTATTGCACACTTTCATTTTTTTTTTAGATTGAAGAACTTTATCTTTTTTTTTCTAATAAAATCTAGTAGTAATTCCCTCAGCTTTTGTTTTTCAGGGAAATTCTTTCTCTTTTTTGAAGAATAGCTTTGCTTCCTACAGTATCCTCAGTTGACTTTTTTTCTTTAGCAGTTGGAAAATGTCACCTCACTCCCTCCAGGTCTGTATCATTTCTACTGAGAATCCTGTTGCCATATTAATTGGAACTTCATTATGTATTAATAATTTTTCACTTGCTTTTTTTAGGATCCTGCTTTTTATTTGACTTTGGGAATATGATTATTCTGTATCTTGGAACAGTCTTATCTTTGTTTATTCTTTTTAAAGATGTTTTGACCTTTTCATACCTGGATATGTATACATTTCTATAGATTCAGAAAGTTTCCCGTTATTATTTTTTAATAAGCTTTCTACCCCTTGGTATACCTTAACTCCCTATTGAAAGCCAATGAACCTTAAATCTGCTCTTTTCAGGCTGTTTTCTATATCTCATAGCTGTTCTTTTTCCTTTTTATATTTTTTTTCTTCTCTGATGTTGTGTTTTCAAATATTGTGTCCTAGGGCTCACTGATTCTTTCTTCTTGCTTGATTAATTCTGGTTTTGAGAAACTCTGATGGATTTCTTGTATTTCATTAAATGTAATTCTCCATTCCAGGATTTCTGTTTGATTTTCAAAATTATTTACATCACTTTGTTAATTTTCTCTGATAAATTTCTTAATTACTTTCCTGTGTTATAGAATTCACTGTTTCTTCAAACTTCTATTTTAAATTTTTGATCTGAGAGTTTCCACATGACCATCTAGTTAGGGTTAGTCACTGTCTCCTTGCTTGTTTTTTTTTTTTTTTTTTTTGTGGGGGTGGGGAGGTCATGATTCCATGTTTGCTGTGGTTTCCTATGAAAGTATGTTTATGTCTTCACACTGAAGAATTACTTTTTCCAGTCTCCTCTATCTGGCTTGATTAGGTCTGTCTAGCACATGTGTGTTTTGTGGTTCTGTGTAGTTTGCCTGTTGAGTTCCCTTAGCCCTGAATCACCACTTCCTTTTCAGCAGGAAATGATTCCCTAATCGCATACTTGCTGTGCTTTTCACAAAAGTCCAGAGTGATGCTCATCCTAGTTTGGATGAAGTATACTATAGGAGATTCTCCAGCTGTGTTAGAAAGTTGTCTAGGAGCTTTTTGCCCAGAGGATCCGTGGTGCATGCCTTCTGCAGTGTGGTAGCCTGTTTGTGTTACTATAGAGGAATGCCTGAGCTGGATAATTTATAATAAAAAAGGAGGTTATTTGGCTCACAGTTCTGTAGACTGTACAGTAAGCATGGGCTGACATCTGTTCCTGGTGAGGGTCTCAGAAAACTTACAGTCATGGCAGAAGGTAAAGGAGGAGCAGGCATACTGTGAGAGCCGGAATGAGAGAATGATGGGGATTGCTAGGCTCCTTTTTAAACAAGCAGATCTTGCATAAACTACTAGAGAACTGATTACCAAGAGGATGGCACCAAACAATTCATGAGAGATCTGTCCCTAAGACCTAAACACCTCCCATTAGGCCCTACCTTCAACATTGGGAATTACATTTCAACATGAGATTTGGAAGGAAGAAACATCCAAATTATAATGCAGCATGGTACTGCTAAATCACTTCTCTAATTTGGCATCTCCTTTGGCTGAGATGTAGAGCACCCCTGAGTTTTGCACACTGGGGTTGCCATTCCCACCTCTACCATTTGTCTCTTGCTGTCTCAGTGTTTTGTTTGTTTGTTTGTTTTCCTCCTTAAAGACACTAATGATGATTCCTGTGGGTTGAGACATAAATGGCTTTCCTGTGATGGAATCCAAGGTGATGGGGACAATTGCTGTCTGCCCCAGTATCCCTTTTTCTATTGGAAAAAATTGGAGTCCAGGGGTATTTTTTCACATGGTGCCTGGAAGTTTGGGAGAGGAGCGTTGCAGATAGATAAGTTTGTTTCTGTTACCTTCTTAATGCATTTCTTTTTTTTTTTTAATTTTCCTGTGGCACCAGGGATTGCCATAGCCTCACTTTTAAGTTCTGGGATATTGGTGGAAACAATCTTGGCACTGGATAGTTTACTTGGTTTCCTGGGGGACAGAAGGGGAGGGAAGAGTAAAAACTAATATTGCTTCTATTCCACTATTTCGGTGACATCACTAAAGCAGACTAACTCTTTATCACTCTCATAACCAAATCTTAGGTGCCCAATGTCTTGGGTTCAAATTGTGGCTCTAATTCTCATTCATAATAGGACCTTGAGCAAACCACTTTACTTGTCTAAGCTTTATTTATACATTTCCCATGTGTGAAACTGGGAAATAAAAACTAGCTTTGCAGAGTCAATAGATTCGATGTATGTAAAATTATTTGAAACCTGTGAAGTGGTACACAGATGTGAAGAAAAACTGAGAACTACAGGATTCTTTCATCCACTTTTAGAAGAAATAATTTTGTGAAGCATGATTTTAGGGAGAAAAGTAGCAAAGTTTTAATTTAAATGGGATGAGACCATGCTATATTATAATCAGTTTTATAAAAAATATTTTCAGTTTAATTTGGGGCTACAATAAGACTAATGTTCAGGTAAAATCTTTAAAATAATATGTATTTTACCCAGATTTTTCCAAATAGTTGGCTATTTGTACCAGTATATGTAATACAGATATATATACATATATATATATATATAAACACCTTATATTTATATATATATAACACCATATATATATATATCACCTTATATTTGTTTAACACTCAGGAGAATTGAAGAAAATTAATGTACATTAAAAATTTTACCTAATGATCATTGTATTCACTAAGAAAGAGAAATATATCCATTCTTGTTTAACAGATGAAGAAACTGAAACTAGGACAGATTCAAGGATAAGACTGAGTTTACATAGTTACTTGGTGATGGAACAGCAGTGCAATCCCAGGCTCCCTGACACCTTGCTATGATAACATTAATTCTCTGCGTCATGCAACCTCTTGAGCCCCATGGAGCCAGGATATGCATACTGCTGCTGTCTTTTATTTTAGAAATGTATTTTACATAGTGACCTAGGGCAAACTCACACAGAAATCAAGACTTTTATGAAACAATATTTAACTTTGCCAAAAGTCATGGACTTTAAAAAGTTCTATTTCCATTTTATTATTCTATTCTAGCATACTTGCTTTAAAAGAAGCAATAAGCATGTCCCAATAAATTGATTTTATTACTATATTAATTTTCTAATTTAGCAGCTTAAAACAACATCCATTTGTTATTTCCTTTTTTTTTTTTTTTTTTTTGTAATGCTGGCTTCATAGGATGAGTTTGGGCAGTGATCTGTATTAGTTTGTTAATTGTCTCCATAACAAACTACCTCAGACTGGGTAGTTTAAACAACAGAAATTAATTTTCGCAAAGTTCTCAAGCCCAGAAGTTCAAGATCAAGGTGTTCACAGGATTAGTTTCTTCTGAGGCTGGTCTCCTTGACTTACACGTGGGCATCTTTTTCCTATGTCTTTCCTTTCTATTTGTCAAAGTCCTAATCTCCTTCTATTAAAAGGACTCCAGTCATACTGGGTTGGAGCTGACCATGTTATATTACCTTTATTACCTCTTTAAAGGCCGTGTCTCCAAAGATAGTAACATTCACAGAATTTTAACATAGGAATTTTAGGGGACACAGTTCAGACCGTAACATGTTTTCTCCTCTTCAAATGTTTTGAAAGTGTGTTAGATGGGTTGTTATTAATTCTTCTTTTAATGCTTTCTAGAGTTCACTGGGGAAGTTGTCTAGTTCTGTTATTTTCTTTATTAGGAGTTTTTTGATGGCTGATTCAATGTTCTCATTAGTGATAGGTCCATTCAGAGTATTTTTTTGTCTTTTTTTTAAGAAAGAAAAGAAAAAAGAGAGAAAGAAAGGAAGAAAAGGAGAATGAAAGAAAGAGAAAAAGAAGAAGAAAAAGAGGGAGAACAGGAATCTTGCTTTATTGCCCAGGCTAGAATGCAGTCTAGAAATGGATATTAAAAAGCTCTTTTATACTAATAATTGTGTTATACAATGGAGACAGGAAGGAATAAGGGAGGAAAATAACAAACAAACAGCCAACCAATATTTCATTTAAACGTATGAAATGCTATGCAATTGCTGGGTAGCGATTTACTCCCAACCATGTGGTCACTTTTAGAATAAATGTGATGTGTTACTGAAAAAAATGTATGTTTTGTGGATTTGGAGAGTTCTGTAAATGTTTATTAAGTTTACTTGTTCGAGATCTAGGTTCAAGTCCCGGGTCTCCTTGTTAACCTTCTATCTCATTAATTTGTCCAATATTGACAATGTAATGTTAAAATCTCCCACTATTATTGTGTGGGAGTCCAAGTCTCTTTGTAAGTCACCAAGAAGTTGCCCTATGTATCTGGGTGCTCCTATATTGGGTGCGCATAGACTTAGGATCGTTAGCTCTTCCCGTTACATTGATCCCTCTACCATTATACAATGTCCTTCTTATCTCTTTTTGTTTCTATTACTTTAAAGTCTATTTTATCAGAGATGAGAATTGCAACTCCTGCTTTTTCTTTTTTTGCTCTTCATTTGGTTTGCAAATCTTCCTCCATCCCTTTGTTTTGAGTCTCTGTGTATCCTTGCACGTGAAATGGGTCTGGATGCAGCTTACTGATGGGTTTTTTGGAATGGCTGATACTGGTTGTTCCTTTCTGTATATAATGCCTCTTTCAGAAGCTCTTGTAAAGCAGGCCTGGTGGTAATGAAATCTCTGAGTACTTGCTTGTTCGTAAAAAATTTTATTTTTCCTTCACTTATGAAACTTAGTTTGGCTGGATATGAAATTCTGGGTTGAAAGTTCTTTTCTTTAAGGATGTTGAATATTGGCCCCCACTCTCTTCTGGCTTGTAGGGTTTCTGCT
>PVKV010020906.1:0-38699 GCA_004027835.1 Alouatta palliata
CTTCCCCTCCCTCCTCCCCTTCCCCTCCCTCTTGTTGCCCAGGCTGGAGTGCAGTGGCGCAATCTCGGCTCACTGCAACCTCCGCTTCCCACATACAAGTGATTCTGCTGTCTCAGCCTCCCAAGTAGCTCCAATTACAGGCATGTGCCACCATACCCGGCCAATTTTTTTGTATTTAGTAGAGAGGAGATTTCACCATGTTAGTGAGTCTGGTTGCGAACTCCTGACCTCAGGTGAACCATCTGCCTCGGCCTCCCAAAGTTCTGGAATTATAGGAGGGTGCCACCGCACCCAGCCTTAAACCTTTTATTTCGTTTCTTGTTTGAGGACTTCCTTTAGCCATTTATTAAAGGTAGTTTTGCTAGAGATTTATTCTCTTAGTTTTTTTTTTTTAATCTGTTAATGCCTTTATTTTCGTTTCATTCTGAAGGATATGTTCACCACATATATTGATAAAATTCACAATGGGCAGTTCTTTTAATCCTTGATAAGTGTGCCACTTCCTCCTGGCTTCCATTATTTCAGATGAGGCATCTGCTGTGATTTAAATTGATGTTCCTCTGTAGGCAGTATGTCTTTTTCTTCTGACTGCTTTCAAGATTTTTTTGTCTTTAGTTTTCAGAGGTGTAATTATGATTTTTCTTTGTCTTTAGTTTCGAGAGCTTTAATTACGATGTGTCTTACTATGGACTTTTTTAGGTTTATCATATTTGGGATTCACTTGAATTCATAGTTTTCTCTGTTTCACTAAACTTAGGAGTTTTTCAGCCATTGGTTTTTCAATACTTTTTTAGTATTGAAAAGTATTTCCTTCTCCTGTACTCTTTTTCTTGGACTCTGGTGACACAATTATTGTCTCATGGGCCCTGAGATTGTTCTTGGTCTTGTGACACCTTTGCAGCAAAAGTAGCAAACCAACTTGCATCTCTTCCTTCCCTCCTGGTTTTGTAAGCTCACCCCCGTTCTTGGCCACATTGACACTAAGGAGGGGAGAGGTGGAAGCAGGACTGACTCACATCACCTTGTTGCTGTAGGTTGGAGGTGGGATCCTAGCTCCCTGCTGGGCTCTGCTGATACAAGAGAAGGAAAGGGGGAATCCCACTGCCAAACAAATCTGCCTCCCGCTACTTTTTCTGCCTGGTGCTGGTTGTAGCAGAAGCTCAGTTTTCTATAGGGCCCTGGTGATAATGGGGGAGGGTAAGAGCTAGTTCCGTTTCACACTGTTGTTGATACTAAATGTGAGAGGAGGCTCTGCTCACCATTGGACCCTGCTGATGCTACTTGGATAGGGGAATCGGAGTACCATCAATTTCTGTTAGGTGGGAGATGGAAGTTAAGCTCCCACTTTACACCTACTTCTTAAACCGTGGAGAACACTGGTTACACTGGTGTTTGGCTGCAGTAGAGTGGATATTGCTAAAGAGATTTTCTGTTTTTCTAGCCTACCCTTTGTTTTCTGTGCTTTGTCTTGGCAGAACAGGCATTTCTTGATGCCTATTCGGTCTGTCTATGCCTACTGATTTGGAGACTTCTACAGCATCCTGTCTGGAATACATAGGAGGCAGTAAGGAAACCCAGGGAACTCACCCCAGTGCTGCTTTTCAAGTCCCCGAAATCCACGGCAGTCTACTGTTGTCTGTCTCTCAGAGTCTTCCTAGGTTTCATGTGTTTTGTCTAAGGTTTTTAATTGTAAGGTGGAGGGCCCAAAATGACAGAATGGTTACTTCATTTTGGGCAGAACTGGAATTCTTTATATTAGTTTTGGAAAACTGTAATTAGCTAATAAGAGTTTTAAATTGAGGCTATAAGCACCTCTATACATGTAAATTTCTCCACATTGTCGTATTTTAGAGAAAGATTCTTATTTATTTTAGGCTATTTTGATGTGATTTGTTTTAGGCTATTTTGGTATGTGGCTTTGAACATAGGCCCTTAGTTTCCAGTACGTGTGGTGAAATACTGGACTAGATCCTCCGGGGTGCTATCAATTAATATCCTATAATTTTATGATCCTAAAAGTAGTTTAAGTCAAGGTATGCTGTTGGTGCTGGGATAGAGGAAAGAACTTGGACTTTGGAGGTAGATGTGTGCATTCTGAAAGATGAAGAGACAGTTTTTATATAGCTATTAGGGTAGACACCAGAACCAATGTACCTAGACTAGCATTTTGGCATTACCTTTACTCTGTGTGTGATCTGGGACAAGTTACTTAATCTCTCTTTGTCTCAGTTTCCTCATTGATTAAATGGGTATGATAATACGGATCTTACAGGATTGTTGTGAAGGTTAAGAGATTATAAAGCGCTTAAAGCAGTGCTCACACATAGTATATACTATTTAAGTATTTATTATTACTCACTGACTGTATAGTCTAAGATAAGCCTTAATCTGAATTTCAGTTTTGTCATTCATAAAGTAGGAATAATTATACATACATTTATTTAAATATGTATATACAAATGTACAATTTGTACAATAGTTACTGCCACGTTTGTATATTAGTTGTATTTGTTGGGAATTAAATTGGAAAATGTTTTTATTCTGTGGGTTTCCAGATATTTTTATCATCTAAAGAAATCTTAATTTTTTACTTTAATTGTATAGAACGGAAAGATGCTGAAGGGTGGGAGACTGTTCAGCGAGGAAGGCCTATTCGTTCTCGATCAACAGCAGTGGTGCCAAAAGTTTCATTGGCAACAGAAGCTGCAAGATCAAAGGATGACAGTGATAAAGAAAATGTATGTCTTTTACCTAACGAAAGCATACGGAAAGGTGAATTTGTTGGAGATGGATCTTCTGATACTAAAGAATCTCATCCCAAAGACTCATTACACTCTTGTGACCATCCTCTTGCCGAAAAAACCCAGGTAGTACATTCTGAAAATCCTTTCACTGTCTTTTTTAAAGGGGTATGCGTACGTGTGTACTGGAATGCCTTAGTGTCTAGTGCTTCATTTTTTAACTTATTGTGAAAAATTTCAGGTCCACAGAAAAGTGGCAAGAATAGAACAATGAACTCCTCCCACACTGTTCACATATATTCACAAGTTAACATTTGCCACAGTTTTTCTTTTCTCTTATTACATGTCACACATACGTTAAATGCTTAATATTTGAGAGTAATGTGCAAACATCATAAGCATTCACCTTTAAATCCTAGAGCAAGGATCTCCAAAGAACAAAGAAATTTATTTATATAACTACATTACAATTATAAAATTCAGAGAATTTGGCATGTATGTGTATTATTATTTAATTTATAGTCTATATTTAAAGCTTTTTAGTTTTCCCAACGATTTTTTAAATAGAATTTCCTCCAGGATCCAATGTGGAATTACACAGTTCGTTTGGTGTATGTTTCTTTAATATCTTTCACTGGATACAGTTCCTCAGCCTGTCTTTTTTTGTCTTTCATTACATTAATAGTTTTGAAGAATACATTGTAAGGGTTTTTTTTGGTACATTGTCCTTGGTTCGTTGTTTGTCTAGAATTCAATTTAGCTTATGCATATTTGATAGGAATAAAGTGATTGTCCTTAGTGTCACATCTAGAGGCATATGATATCAATTTGGTTAGGTTTGTTATTAACTTAAGGTGGTGTCTTTGTGCCTCATTTGCAGTGTTAAAATTTGAACTTGTTCTACTTACTGAAAATAGTATAATTTGCCAATATTTAATATAATTCCTTAAAGTTAATATTCCCAGTGTTTCTTCTGTTAGTTGAGTTGATGTTTATTTTATTTATTTGATAAACTAGTTTATACTTTATTTGTTTATTTAAAGGTTTATGTTCAGTTGGTCTAATTTTGTGTAAAATGACTAATGAAATATAGGAACTTTTTTTTGATATACTATAGGAACTAAATAGATCAGTTATAAAATGGTTGTAATATCTTTGGTCTGGAATAGTATCTGCTTTTTAAAACTCTCTCTCTTTTTACCTGTAGGATCTTTTCTCAGCTGGAAATGCCTCTTAAATTCCTTATCTTTCTTTACTGATGAGAATGGCTCTTAACATTGTTTCTGATCTATAAACTCTTTAATGTGTAGTCGTTTTATGCCTGTGTGAGATTGCATATTCCTCCTGGGCAGTATTTTATGTTGCTTTTTAATTTCCCACAATGTGGAAGAGTCCTAAACGCATAGGAAGTAATTGGTGTATATTTGTTGGATGTAACTTTAAGAAAATCTTTAGTGTATGTAAGCTACATTAGAGATACTTAGTGAATAAACTTTTTATATTACTTAACAAACAGCATTTTTGCTGTATTTCAGCTAAAAATTTAACTTAGTATAAACATTATGCAGTTGTGTGTAGTGAATAAATCTATATGCTATTGAGATTTCAGGAATAATATGTACATAGAACTTTCAAACAATTATACTATTGCTAAAATTTTTCAGTATAAAAGTTCACTGCTGATGGCAGCCAAGTTGATACTTGTTTTCTCCACTGTCATTCTAAAGATGGAATTAGCATATTAATGTCTTTATAGTTTAGCTTTGATTTTGTTATATAAATGATACTGAGTTTTTTAATAAGTGGGATTGAGTATTGTACACATAAGTAATGCTAACGTAAATATTGCCAAGAAGATTATAAACCATAGTGACTGTCATAGAAATAATGTTGATGGCAATATAAACAATGTTATATAATTTAAATAATGCTTATGCTAAAATCAACACTTTGGGACACTTTACGATTTGACCAATAGTAGAATTTTTAAAGTAGTTTATGAGACTTAGCCAAGTTTGATATTTGTATAAATAATTAATCAAACTCGGGGGGAGGTGGTTTATGGCCACTGCAATGTTTATCTAATGTTTATTTAAGAAGTGATGTGAGTTTTAAATTCACAATTTTAGATTTTAGTTCTTGAACTTGGAGTATCATTGGAAAAAACAGTGCCATTCTCTCTCCACTCTGTTAAAAAGTAAAAATAAAGGCTTGGCTCTACTAATTTGAAAATTTTTTTTAAAAATGGATATGTCTTTAGCTTAAGCCAGTGTTCATTTTTTAATATTGTATTTACATTTCTCTTTGGTTTGGTATTAAATATTCCTAAAGGGGAATAGGGAAGATACCTAAATCTAAAGTGTGTGACTCTCATAATGTGACACGGCATGCTTTTGGTCTTCACCCTTAGATCATATTTTTCTCTTTCAGATCTGAGAATTGGTATTTTGGGTAAAATATTTTGGGTAAAAATTGGTTTTAGGAGTTTTTCAAAAGTGCTGAATGTCCTCATTTGGTATTAGACAGTTTTTGCAAAAGACCATGTGAATACTTTTGGTTGTATAACACAATGAATGCCTCATACTTGTGACTAGATTTCATTCGTGAGGGATGCAAAATATTCATCACAAATTGGCCTACAAGAAAATTACCATATAAATTGCTTAATTTCTTAGAATATTTTGGACAGTGCCCAGTACATAGTAGGCATGCAAGTAAAATTTGTGCTTAATGATTCCTGTCCTTTTGTTACACTTATACAAAAAAGATAAGTAAATTTTGTCATCCAGTCAAATACCTCTTCACAGTTAATAGGTTAAGCAGAATATCTCTTCTAGAGTGGAATAGTTGGTATTTTTTTATTATCTCTGATTCATTCTATAAATATGTTTTGTTAGTTCACAGTGAGTACATTGGATGATGTGAAGAATTCTGGCAGTATTCAAGACAATTATGTACAAACTTCTGAAATATCTACTGTCCACATTGATACAGAGTGTGTTTCAGTTATACAGCAAGCTAGTACACCTCCTTTACAAGTAAATGAAGAAAAATTTCCAGCAGAGAAAGCAAGGATAGAAAATGAAATGGACCCTTCAGATATTTCAAATGTGAGTGCTGCTAACTTGGTAAGAACAACTTATCAGAATTCTGAGTAAATATATTTAAGAGGCATAAACCCCAATAATAATAACTTTTCAAAGCATTTTTATATATGTTATTTATTTTTAACATTTCATTCTTATGTAGTCTTTTGATATAGTTGAGATTCTTGTTTTTTAGAGGAAGAAAGCGAGACTGTGAGAATTAAGTTACTTGTTCAGAATCATTGTTTGTATGTGATTTGATCAAATGACCTTTAGCCAAGAATTAAGAATCTAAACCAGTAACAATAAAGTCTTCCATGCTACATCTAGCATTCTCTGATAGATGGAAAATGATGTCTGCTAGACTTAGTTTTAAAAACTTTCTTAACAGAGTACTTTAGACAGCTACTATCATTTGCTTGGAGTTGGTCTTTAAGATGAGATTTATTTACCATCCCTATTCCAGAATCTCTAAAAATGCATGGATTTGTGATGATTTATACGTTTATGATTTTAGATGACAACTTATTTCTATCCGTCTCTTCCTATTGCTCATTTTAGTATTAAGATACTTGACTAGGGGATAATCCAGAATAAATCTTGCTAACTTTGTTTAAAAACTAACTTTCCAAAGAAATAGGCACATATAAAAAGCTGTGAAAAATTACTTAATTAGTTTATTCTCAAATTTAATGCCCTATGCTCAAAGATCTTAACAGCAGATGGTATTAGGTAAAATTATACATTTTATAGAGATAAGAATAGAGATGAAACTTGATATGGGTTAAGGGTAAAAAGGAAAATAAAGGTTATAGTGATATAAAAACAAGTGTTTAAATTATTTTAATAAGGTAGGACAATTGTTATTCATCTTGCGTCTTTTAGTAATGAATATTTTTAAATGTTGAACATAATTATGGTCAAATAATTAGTAAGTTTATTGTCTGAAGTGGAATTTGGTCATTTTGTTTTGTTTCGGTAGCTGGATATCAAATGGTATATTTTGCAGTTTGATTCTGTGAGAATCAAATTTTAAAAGAGGAAAAGTATTCCATACTTAAATAAGCATGAAATAATTAAAAATTCTTACCTCCATAGGTGATGGGGGGATGGAGGCAGCAAACCACCATGGCATGTGTATAGCTGTGTAATAATCCTGCAAGATCTGCACATGGACCCCAGAACTTATAAAAAAAAATTCTTACCTCATTGTTTTTATTTTCATCACATATATAAACTTGCAGAGTCATAAAACTTTTTGGTTATTTTGAGGGTCAAATTTGCATACTTGAAAGAAAATAAGTTCTGCTTTAAATGTGAATATTAGTGTATTCTTGGAGGTCTTAAGAATACTTTTTGGTTTGTTTTGACAGAGACATTTCTATGGGTTGCTCTAGATAAGCACCTTGTTGTTTAGTTTCCAAGTGGAGAATGACAGAGAATTCCTGTAGTAATGAGACAACTGTTTTTTCTATTCTTTCTCAGCACAGTGTTTTCACAGAGCTGTATGAAAGTTATCTGCCATTTGCTTATTTAATAGAAACTTTTGTAAAAAACAATGACAATGAGATCTTTCTACCTAAGGTCAATTTTTGCCACCATTATAAATGTGTGCTGTTATAAAACTGAGCTTGCATTGGATTTACTAACATTTTCAATATTTATTGAAGATTTAGAAAATTTCTAAATAATGATATATGCAGATACTTTATTTGTATTTTACCATGTGAAAATAGTTAAAGTTGTAAATGATTAATTGAATCACTATTTTACTTGTAAACTCTTCTACAAGGTTAGAATATTTTCAGGTCTTCAGATGTTAACTAAACAGAAATGTTGCAGCCCGGGGAAAGATAAAATTGAGACAGGAAACAGAGAAGGTTCATGTGAGAGCTTACTGTCTGCAAACTTACATATATTCAACTCTAATATTTAGATTTTAATTATTGTTCCTTATAGAGTTTTATGGCACATTAACAATAGTTAATTGCTATAGTGCTTTTGGGTTTATAGAGAAGAGCTTATAATGCACAGAAGTAGTCTCTCCTCTAAACTTCTCAATCCCATTCTGTTACCTAGGGACAATCTGTATGTTTTAGGGCAGGGGAACATGGTAGAGAAGGGGAAAGGAAGCCTGAAAGATACCAATGCCTAGGCTTTAGGCCAGATCACATATATAAACTGAGGCTGAAGCATTTATATTTTTAATACTTTTATTGAGGTTATAATTGATTTTTAGCAAACTTTACATATTCAAAGTGTGTAAATGGATAAATCATGACATGTATTTACATATATGAAACCATCACTATAATCAAGATAATAAACATAATGATTACCACCAGAGGTTTCTCCCTTCTCCTTTATAATTCTTGTATCCTGCCCTTCCCTTTACCTCCTTCCCAGGCAAGCACTGTTCTGCTTTATTTTAATATGTATTAGTGTGCATTTTCAGAATTTTATATAAATTGAATTGTGTAAACTTTGCTTGGCTTCTTTCACTAAACTTATTTATTTTGAGATTTATCCATGTAGCTATGTGTATTAATATTTCATTCTGTTCATTGACATTACTAGTATTCTGTAATGTGCATATAACACAGTGTTTGTTCATTCACTTGCCCAGAGACATTTGAGTTGTATCTTTTTGTAATGAATAAAGATGCCATGAATGTTTTTGTATACATCTTTGGGTGAACATGTTTTTATTTCTTTTGAGAAAATACCTAGATCAATTTTATTGATAGTATTGTTCAGGTCTTCTATATCCTTACTAGTTTTCTGTTTACCTTTTCTGTCAGCTGAGAGAGAGGTACTGAAATCACTGAATGTAACTGTGAATGTATTTTTCTTTTTTTTTTTTTTAACAACTTTATTGAGATAATAATTTACGTATAATACAATCCATCTGTTTCAAGTTGACTGTTGTTTTGTAGTATATTCACGGAGTTGTACAACCATCACCATAATCAGCTTTGGAATTCTTTCATCACTCTAAAAAGGAAACCCAGTACCCATTAGCGGTTACTCCCTTTCACTCCATGCACACTCGCCTATTTTAGGCATTTCATAGAAATTGAATACAATATGTGATTATTTGTGAGTGGCTTCTTAGCATGTTTTAGAGGTTCATTCATGTCTTAGTTTGTCTCAGTATTTGTTCCTTTTTATGATCAAATAATATAGTCCACTGAATATACCACATTTTATTTATTCATCAGTTGATGGACATTTAGGTTGTTTCTTCTGTGCTATTATGAATAGCACTGCTTTAAGTATTTGCATACAAGTTTTTGTGTGGGCACATTTTTATTTCTCCTTGATATAAATCTAGGAGTGGAATTGTTGGGTTATATGAACTCTGTTTAACCATTTGAGCAACTGTCAGACAGTTTTCCAATCGTTTTACATTCTCATTAGGTTTATTTATTTATTTATTTATTTTCGCATTTCTGTAAGATTTTGCCTTACATATTCTGAAGTTCTGTTAGGTCTGTAAACATTTAGGATTGTTTTGACCTCTTGATGAGTTGACTCTTTTATTATTATAAAATGGTCTTCTTTATTCCTGGTGATATTTTTTGCTCTGAAATCTGTGTCTGATGTTAATACTTCAGCTTTCTTTTAGTTATCTTAGATCTTTTACTTGTAATCCATTTTTTTCTTATAGGAAGCATGTAATTCATTGTAATTTTTTATCCAGTTTGATAATTTTTACCTATTACATGTAATGTAATTATTTATATAATTTGTTTAAATCCACCATTTTACTATTTGTTTTCTCTTTGAATCGTGTTCTTCCTTCCCTTTTTAATTTTTTCATAATTTCATTTTATCTCCTTTGATGGCTTATTAACCACACATATTTGTTTTGCTATTTCAGTGTTGGATTTAGGATTTATAGTATACATCTTTAGCTTCTCATGAGGATTTATTAATTAATGATTCTCATGCATATTATTACTTATAATGCATTTTTAAAAGTTAGGTGTATATATGTTCAGAAATCATCATTACCAGTATGGCATATATTCTTTCCATGTTCCCATTATATTATACTATTTTGGTTTTACATTTAATGAGTATACTTAATCTATAATTGTTTTGATTTTTGGTACTCAAATGAAATTCACACTTTGTCATTAATAATACCTGTTATTTATATAACTTCACAGTTTCTCATACATAACTGTTTGGTAAATAAGGTAAGTCATTGATTATTGTTCCATTTGGTGGAATACCAAGTAGGTTCTTGGTTTTTTAGAAGCTTCTAAGGCACACAGCTAGTAAATGGATGAGCTTATATAGAACTCCAGGTTTTTTGATTCTAGATCAGTACTATTCTATGTATACTGTTGAGTTCATGATTAGAACATAAAAAATGATCACTTTCTAGTCAAGTGATGATTTTTCTTTTTGTTTATGTGTTTTTAACTTTATAGTCCATGGCAGAAGTCCTTGCTAAAAAAGAAGAGCTAGCAGATCGTCTAGAAAAGGCCAATGAAGAAGCCATAGCTAGTGCTATTGCTGAAGAAGAACAGTTAACTAGAGAAATTGAAGCTGAAGAAAACAATGATATTAACATTGAAACGGACAATGACAGTGATTTTTCTGTGAGCTTTAAGACTTTTTAACGTAACTATTCAAAATTTGTCTTTAGAAACAAAATTATCCAGAAAAACTTGGAGTCCATCTAGTCCCATTTAAAATGATTTATTTAAAAATAATCTTCGGTAATAATAACTATTATTCGTAGGGTGATTTAGACTTAAACAATAAACAATAGCAAATCTTTGGTTAGCACTGACTGTTACTAAGCATTTTCGTGTATGATACAGTTGACAAGTTAGAAGTTGTTATTCTTATTTTACCAGTCTAGAACTTGAGTCTGGGCTGGTCGTGGTGCCACATGCCTGTAATCTCAGCACTTTGGGAGGCCACGACAGTAGGATTGCTTGAGGACAGGAGTTCGAGACAAGCCTGGGCAACATTGTGAAATCCCCATCTCTATTAAAAAAAAAATTTAAAAATTGAGTCTGACTTAAAGGAAGAACTCATCATTACTCAGATTATAATTTGTAGAGAGTGAAGACGAATCTAAGGTATTTTACTTTTGTCTTCTATTAACAAAAAAGCAAATGATGTACTGGGTCCTTAGGATACATATGTTAATGATGGGAATTTGTTACAGAATAAAAACAAATGTTTTACATATTGATTTATTAAACTTTAATGCCAAATAATCTTTAATTTTTCAGCATTTGCTTTGTATATATTAGCACTTGTGTAGTAATAGGATAAGACCAGTATATTTCTTAAATTTACTTCATTTATCTCTGCTTTTAATGGCTCCTAGGCTCTTAAAATTTATAGGCTGCTGTTAATTACTATGATTGTCCTGGTAGTTACCTTTTTTCTGGTTTTCAGCTGTTGGTTAATTGAAATATATTAACAGTAGGTAGGACATTTTCATGTATAGTTCATTTTCTAAAGTTATAATTGTGTTCAAAGATTTGTTTTTCAGCTTTCCTTATTATGTTTTAGGCCAGCATGGGCAGTGGGAGTGTATCTTTCTGTGGTATGTCCATGGACTGGAATGATGTCCTTGCGGATTATGAAGGTATTGTGTCTATGTATATTGGATGTGTAGTATAGGATTTAAAAGTTTGTTCTTAAATGTTTTTTAGACCTATGTGGTTAAACAGTAATAGTTATTTTATTTTTTTCGTGAACAGCTCGTGAGTCTTGGCGCCAAAATACATCCTGGGGGGACATTGTAGAAGAAGAACCTGCTAGACCTCCAGGGCATGGAATTCACATGCATGAAAAACTTTCTTCACCCTCTCGCAAAAGGTCTGGCATTTGAAACTTAATTTGAAATGGTTCACAGGAAGGAAACCAGCCACTCTTGACTGTCAAATAAAATTGCTACATGGCATTTTTGGGCACATTACTTCAGGACAGTTTCAGATCCATGGAAAAGTAACAAAGCTTTCCTGAAATGTTGGGCCAAATTAGTTTTGCATACTTTAAGAACTGTGAAGTCTAAGGAACACTCTTTTTGGCCTTATCATGTAAACATTTCATGTCTCTTGTCCGTTTGTTTGTATTAATAGAACAATTGCAGAATCTAAGAAGAAACATGAAGAAAAACAAATGAAAGCTCAGCAGCTAAGGGAAAAATTACGTGAAGAGAAAACATTAAAGCTTCAGAAATTGTTAGAAAGGGTGAGTTTTAATTTTTTTAGGAAATAATGATAGTCTGAAGTTGGTGGGCTTAATTTCAACTGCACTTCTGGTCTGAGAGAAGCTAAAACAATCGTAAAAATAATTAGATTTGCTAGGAAATAAAGACATTTTAATCTGTTGATCCAAGAATGTTAGCTATAAAAAAACTGTCATTTTGAAATTATCTAGTAAACTGATATTTTGCAGGGTTAGCATGGATTATTGAACCTGTACTTGTCTTTTGCCATTTTCATCAGAGGGTTTCCTTGGGGAGGTTTGTCTAAAGTGTAGCATGGCCTGATAAGACAAGTTTGGAGCCTAAGACTATCAGTTTGTAGTATGTTTTCCCATGGTCAGCCCTGGTCCTTGCTCTTGGCTCTGATTTTTACTTCTGTTTATGTATCTGTGGCCAACCCCTTCAGCTATAGGAATACAAGCTACCGCCCTGTCCCACAGTTGTTGTCAATGCTTGTCCATATGCAGCTGGCCAAATAGCCATGCACACACATGGCCACAGCTGGCCGTGGCCCCCATTGCCACATGTATACCTGCAACCAAACTCCACCTGGCCTCTGCCATCACCTGCCTTGGGTCCCACCCAACCAGAGGTGCTCACTTCTTAACACAGAGGTGCTGCTTGTAGCCACTGCCTACACCCTGTAGCTGCCACACCAGTGCATACATACAGACCAACAGTTGTTGAACTTCCCCACACTTTGGCACTCTGTGTGCCAGTAGGTTTAGTGCAACTGTATGCTCCTTCATTTCCCCCAAGTCAGTGCTCCCATCTGAGCAATTGACTATCCTTTCTGAAGCCAGTTCATAAAGAGTGGAGAAGGTGACTGCTTCTTTAATTGCACAGACAGCAATGCAAGGATACAAGGAACATGAAAAATCAGGAAAACTTGACACCACCAAGGGATCACAATAAATATCCAGCAAGCAACCCAAACAAATGAAGATCCAGGAAGTCCCTGACAAAATAGTCAAAATAACTGTTGATAGTCAGTGAACTGTAAGAGAACACAGATAAGTAATGTAACAAAATCAGAAAAACAACACAAAAACAAAAAGGGGATTATCAAGAAACTTATAAATAAAGCCCCCACCTTCCTGGGACAGAGCACCTGGGAAAAGGGTTGTGGGCACAGCTTCACGGACTTAAATGTTCCTGCCTGGCAGCTCTGAAGGGAGCAACAGATCTCCTAGCACAGCACTTGAGATGTGATAAGGGACAGACTGCCTCCTCAAGTGGCTCCCTGCCCCTGTGTATCCTGACTGGAAGACACCTCCCAGCAGGAGCCGGTAGACTCCTCATACAGGAGAGCTCTGGCTGGCATCTGCTGGGTACCTTTCTGGGACAAAACTACCAGAGAAAGGAAAAGGCAGCAATCTTTGCTGTTCTGCAGTCCCCCCCCACCCTCACCCCCCTGATGCTTCCCAGGCAAGCAATGTCTGGAGTGGACTTCCAGCAGACCTGCAGCATACCTGCAGCAGAGGGGCCTGATGTTAGAAGGAAAACTAACAAAAAGAAAGATATAGTTTCAGTATCAACAGAGAGGACATCTACTCAGAGACCCCATCCAAAGGTCATCGACTTCAAAGACCAAAGGTAGATAAATCCACGAAGATGGGAAGAAACCAGCACAAAAAGGCTAAAAACTCCAAAAACCAGAATGCCTGTTCTCCTCCAAGGGATCACAATTAAAAAAAAAAAAAAAAAAAAAAAAAAAAAAAAAAAAAAAAAAAAAAAAAAAAAAAAAAAAAAAAGAAAATCAATAAGGAAATAGCTGACTTACAACACTGTACACTAAATGTGCCTAAGAAATATATACAAGATTTTACCCCAAAAGCAGCAGAATGCTCATTCTTCTGAAGTGCACATGAAATATTCTCCAGAACAGATCATGTGTTAAGTCACAACACAAGTCTTTAGAAGTTTAAGAAAATGGAAAGCATACCAATATCTTTTAGACCACAGTGGAATGAACCTAGAAATCAATAACGGAAAATAGGAAAATCAGCAAAAATGTGAAAACTAAACATTATACGGTTGAACAACTATTTGGTAAAAGAGGAAATAAAGGGAAATATAAGTAATACATTAGCAAATGAAAACAAATATAATTCACTAAAATTTGTGGGATATGGCAAAAGCAGGACGCTGAGGGGAGTTGATAGTAATAGATGCCTGCATTAGAAGAGAAGAAAGATCTCAGACAGCCTTAGTTTTCTAACTCACAGAACTAGAAAAAGAAGAAACAAACTAACCCCAAAATTACTATATGGAAAGAAATAATGATTAGAGCAGAAATAATTGAAATGCAAAAGAGAAAAATGATAGGAAAAAAAATCAACGAAACAGAGTTGGTTTTTTGGGAAGATAAAAAAATCAACAAACTCTTAGTCTAAGAAAATAGACACAAATTAGAAATGAAAGTAGAGTCATTATAATGGATAACACATAAAGGATCATAAAGAACTATCACAAATAATTATATGTTGCTAAATTGGATAACCTTAGAAGTGGATAAAGTCTTAGAAATATACAACCCACTATGACTGAATCAAGAAGAAAGAAAGAGCCTAAACAGACCAGTAACAAATAAAGAGATTGAATCAGTAATTAGAAACTGACACAAAAAGGCCCAGGGCAAATGGCTTCACTGATGAATTCTATGAAACATTTGAAGGAGTAGTAGTACCAATCTTTCTTGAACTCTTCTGAAAAATAAGAGGGAACATTTATATGAAATACGAAATATTCTTTTGGTCTCTGCCTCTGGTTCCTGACATAGAGCTCCTAAAACTCTGGTAGATAGAAGCAGCGGGAGAATTTTTTTGTTCAATACTTGCTCTCCGAGCCTGGTTCCCAACAGGTAACTTCTATGATCTTTGTAATTTCTTGAGTGGTAAGAAAACAGTGCATCTGAAACAGAGTTTCTAAATACTTTGGGCTTTGCTGCGTGATAGGAGCATCTTTTGTTGTAATAAGGCTACTCTTCGTAGTGTCCCTGATAGCCTCAGAATTGGGGCTGGTTACCAGAACTTTGACCTCCTGGTTCAGTTGATGGCTAAAGCCAGTGATTTAAAAAATCATGCCTCTGTAATGAAGTCTCCGTTAAATACCCCAAGAGCAGAGTTTGGGAAGCTTCTGGTTGTGGAAGTGCCTGGAAGGTGGCACACTTGGAGAGGGCATGGAAGTTTCGTGTTCTTTCTTCACACTTTGCCCTAGGTATCTTTTCCATCTGGCTGTTTATCTGCATCATTGAAGAGTTCCTTTGTAATAAATTGTCAATAGTAAGTAAAGTGTTTCCTTGAGTTCTGTGAACCACTCTAGCAAAGTAATCAAACTTGAGGAGACAGTTGTGAGAGTGCCAAATTTATAGCTGGTTTGTCAGAAGTATGGGTCAGAACTTGGCACTTGTGATTAGCATCTGAAGTTGTGGGGGCAGTCTTGTGGGAGTGAGCCCTTAATCTGTGGGAACAGGTAGAAAATGTCAGAATTAGATTGAATTATAAGACAGCTAGCTGGTGTCAGGGAAGTGGTCAGTGTGAGAAAAAGCCCCCTAAAAATCTTGGTGAACAGAATTGTTACTGTATTGTAGGTGAGAGTAGGAAAAACAATTTAGTCTTTCCTATCTCGTGTGACTCCCAAACTTGTTTTATGAGGCCAGCATCGCTCTGATTCCAAATCTAGACAGAGATAACACAAGAAAGGGGAGAACTACAGGCCAATATTCCAAATGAATATAGATGCAAAAATCCTCTTCAAAATACTAGCAAACCAAATTCAAGAGTACATTAACAATCATACCATGCTTGAGTGGGATTTATCTCTGGAATGTAATGTAAGTATGGTGAAATATACTAAAATCTATAAATGCAATATGCTACATTAATACAATGAAAAGCAAAAAATATATGAGTGTCTCAATAGATGCAGGATAAATGCTTGACAAAGTTCAACATTCTTTCATGAAAAAAACCCTATTTAGGTATAGAAGGCACTTTTCTCAACACAATAAAGGATGATGCTGTTGTTTTAATGTTTGTCCCCTCCAAAACACATATTGAAGTTTGTTGTGGAAGTGGGTCCTTATTTTGGGAGTGGTTGCCTTATAAAAGGTTGGATTCAGCTCCCTTTAGTGCCCCTGCCCCCCTTTGCCCTCTCTTGCCCTCTTGCTTTCCTCCAGGGTTGATTTAGTAAGAAGGCCCTTACCAGATGCCAGCACCTTGATACTGGAATTCCTGTCTCCAGAACGATTATATGATAAATAAATTTCTTTATACATTACCTAGTTTCTGATATTCTGTTATAGCAGCACAAAACAGACTAAGACAGCCCATATATAAAAAACCCACAGTTAACATCATAATTGGGAAAAACTGAAAGCCTTTTCTCTATGATCTGGTAAAAGGCAAGTATACCTACTTTTACCATTTCTCTCCAACATAGTGCTGGAAATACATGGGAAAGCAGTCAGGCAAGAAGAAGAAATGAATGCATTACATGGGAAGAGAAAGAATTAAAATTATCTATTTGTACATAACATCATAAACATAGAAAATCTCAAAGATTCCACAAAAACTTTGAGAAATAGTATATGAATTCAGTAACGTTTCAAGATACAGAATCAACAGCTTAGAAATCAGTTTTCCATACACTAACTATGAACTGTGTGAAAGAGAAAGTAAGGAAACAGTTTTCTTTTTATTAGCAACAAAAGGAATAAAATATTTAGGAATTAACTTAAACAGAGAGGTAAAATACTTGTATAGTGAAAATTATAAATTTATGAAAGAAAATTTAAAACAGCAAGTAAATAGATATTTGTGTTCATGGATTAGAAGAATTAATATTATTACAATGTCCATACAGCCCTAAGTGATCTACAGTTTCAGTGCAGTCTCTATCAAAATCCCAACCGTTTTGTTTTAGAGAAATAGAAAACAGTCCTAAAATTCATATGGAGCTCCAAAAGACCCCAAAGATCGAAAGTAATCTTGAGCAAGAACAAAGGCTGTAGTCATAGCACTTTCTACAAATGTTATTGTAAAGAAAGGTGTAGTAATCAAAACAATTTGGCACTGGCATACAGACATGCACACAGACCAGTGGAACTTAACAGAAACCCGGAAATAAACCCATGCAGTTATGGGAAAGTGGTCTTTGACAAGGGTGCTGAGAACATACAATGGGGAAAGCGTAAGTTTTTCAACCAAGGGTGTTGGGAATACTGGATATCCACATACAAAAGAATGAAATTGGATGCTTATCTTATACCATATACAAAAATCCACTCAAAATGGATTGAAGCTATTTAGTTACCTTCTGATACTAGAAAGGAGTATAAATATGCATAGATTGAGCATATTATTTGGATTACTTTTAGTGTGTAGTTTAAATTTGGGAGAAATAGTTGGACCGCATAACCTGAATATTTATGAAAATGCATTAGGTAACACAGGATTCTCTTGTACTGCAGTAAAGTTGACTAGGACTGTAAGAAAATTTTGTGATTTTTTTTTTCTTTTTACTTGACTCTCAAGAATTTGTCATGTAGATGAACAAATTAGATATGAAAAGCGGTCTCTTGTGGGGTTCTACAGGAGTCAGTGTTTTATTTTAATTTTAGCTTAAGAGAAGTGCTCTAACACAATAACAATTCTTCTCTGTGTTTCTTAATAACAGCAAAATTACAGCATATTTTCTTATATCTAAATATGATCTCTGAGTATTCATGCAAGAAAATCATAGATTAATGAAAGTGTACAAGAGTTCAGATGTTTTCTGGTTATTTTCTCATCCATGTAGGTATCCCTTTAATTAATTTTAATGGCAAATTTCATCTTCCGTTTGTATGATGGATTATTGTTTTTAACACTGTTTCACATGAGTAATGTCATCTGATCACCACAATAAATGTGATGTACACAGGGCAGGTATCAACCTTCATTTTATAGAGGTAAAAAAAAATCTGGCAGAGGCTAAGTGTTGTTTCCAGTGTTACACAACCAATAATTTGCAGAGCTAAGGCTTTAAGGACGTGTCATCTGGCTCTCAGTATGGTGCTATTTTTGTATCATACTTTTTTGGATGATTCAACACATTTAGAGAAAAAATTCAATTAAAATGTTAGTTTTTCCCACTCATGTTGATCCAATTTCTGATTTTCTGTAATCTATTTTCATTGGTGGTGAATCTTATTTCCTGGAGCACAGAACAAGCTTTTGCTTATTCTATTTGAGGTTGTTTCAAGGAATTGAAATTTTAAGGAGTTAATTTCTTAAAACAACATTAAATAGCAGTTGTTATATCTATCTTTATTTTGTAGGTGAAACCCACTCTAATCCTTTAGAGAATGTTTCTTATGCAAATAATGTGATTTGTTAGATGTCATTTTTTAGTTTCTAGGATGAAATTACTTATTTTTCTTGAATGTGAGTTACATCATAGAGATGTTAAAGCTTAAAAGGATAAGAAATATACACTATATTCATTTTAAACATACTCATGGTAACAGTGCAAGAATAATAGCAAATATTTCTGTAGAGGCATGTGTAAGCCTTTATTCTGAGAGTTTTACATACATGAACTCAATCTTCAAATAACCCCATGAATTAGGTACTATTATTATTCAGACAAGGAAACTGAGACATAGGCTAAAAAAGTTGTCTGGATTATGCAGCTAGTAAGTGGCCAGCGTGGATTATGAATTCAGGTTGTTTAGCTTCAGTCTGTGTCCTGAATTGTTAGATATGCTCCCGCACATTTTCCCAGGCTTTATAAGCCATTTACTTATTTGTACTTCTTTTAAATAATTGTATATGTTGAAATTAATGATGTGATAATTCACTATATGTAGGAGAAGGATGTCCGGAAGTGGAAGGAAGAATTACTAGATCAGAGACGCCGGATGATGGAAGAAAAATTACTTCATGCTGAATTTAAGCGAGAAGTGCAATTACAAGCAATTGTGAAAAAAGCACAAGAAGAAGAAGCTAAGGTATATCATAGGAGCTGTAAATGTTGACTTAATTACTTCAGTACTTTTTTTGATTGTTACATAATAGTAATAGAAGATAATGTTTTTCAAATGTTTATTCTGTTCTAGAATAACAGCATTTTACAGGCTCATTTAAAACTTACTAGGTGTAATATTTTATCCTTTTCATAATTCTATGAGCCATCTATTATTTTTACAACTCTATAAAGGTATAATTGATAGAGAATAAGCAGCACATATATAAAGTATTCTGTTTGATGAGTTTTGACATTCATATGTCCCTGAAACTATCAGCACCATGAACATAATACACAATTCCTCTTTGTAATTAATTCCTTCATTCAACTCTGTTATCATCTAATTACTAATCTGCTTTCTGTCAGTATAGATGTTTGCATTTTCTGGAACTTTTTGTGCATGAAATCATATAGTATCTACTCTTTCCTCTGGCTTTCCCTCATAATAGTTACTTTGAACTTCTTCCATCCTGTTGTGTGTGTCAATAGTTCTTTGCTTTTTATTCCTTCCATGTGAAAATACCATAATTTGTTAACTCAGTCACTTGTTGCTGGACATGTGTTTTCTTTCCAATTTTTGTCTATTACAAGTAGAGCTGCTGTGGCAATACATGTATGTGTCTTTGTACAGATGTGTACTTTCATTTTTATTTTATAAAAACCTAGGAGTGGATTGGTATAGCATCTGAAAATAGGTTCATGTTTAATATTTACACACGATTTTTCATATTGATTAAATATTTTACATTCCTACCAGCAGTGAATGAAAGTTCCAGTTATGCCATATTCTGACCAGTACTTGACACAGTTGCCCATTTTAATTTCAGTCATTAAAAAATATATATGTGTATAGAGTCTCATTTTTTTTCCAGTTTTTTTTTTGTTATGGAAAAACATAAAATTTGTCATCTGAATCATTGTTAAGTATACAGTTAAGTGGTTTTAATAGTAGTAGTGTATCATTATACATTCCTACCAGTAGTGCACAAGGGTTCCAGTTACTCCATATCCTCTGTAACTCTCATCATTTTGTTTTTGTGATAGTGGTCATGGTAGTGTGTATTACGTGGTATCTCGTTGTAGTTTTGATTTGCGTTTCTTTAGTGATTAGCGATGTTGAGCATCTTTTCCTGTGCCTATTGGCCATTTGTTTATCCTCTTTGGAAAAATGTCTATTCAAGTCCTTTGCCTACTTTTGAATTGAGTTATTTGCTTTGTATTGTTGTTGTTGTTGAGTTTTAGGAGTTCTGTATATATTCTTGATATCAATTTGTTTTTAAATCAAATATATGATTTGCAAATGTTTTCTCCCATCTGTGGGTTGCATTTTTACTTTGGCATTAGTGCCTTTTGACATGCAAAATGTTTCAGTTTTCACGAAGTCCAGTTTGTCTGTTTTTTTCTTTTGTTGCCTATGACTTTGGAGTCACATCCAATAAGTCATTGCAAAATCCAGTGTCATGACATTTTATCCTGTGTTTTCTTCCAGGAGTTTTATAGCTTTAGATCTTACCTTTAGGTAATTGACCCATTTTGAGTTAATTTCAGTATATGGTGTTAGGTAAAGGTTTAGCTTAATTCTTTTGCATGTGGCTGTCAAGTTTTCCCATTACCATTTGCTGAAAAGACCATTCTTTGCTCATTAAATTGTCTTGGCACCCTTGCCAAAAATCATTTGACCATATCTGAGGGTCTCTGTTCTGTTTCACAGGTCTATGTCTGTTTTAGTGCTAGTACTATACTGTTTTGATTATTGTAGTTTTGTTTTAAGTTTTGAAATCAGGAAGTGTGAGTCACCCAATTTTGTTGTTCTTTTCAAGATTTTTTGGTTATTTAGGGTCCCTTGAGATTCCAAATGAATTTTAAGGTGGACTTTTCTGTTTCCGCAAAGTCATCATTGGGATTTTGATAGAGATTGTATTGAATCTGTAGGTCACTTTGTGTATTGCTGATATCTTAACAATATTAAGTGTTCTGGTTCATGATCATGGGATACTTTTTCATTTATTTGTCTCATCTTTAATTTTTCAACAGTGTTGTGTAGTTTTTATTGTACAAGTCTTTTGCTTCCTTGGTTAATTACTATTTTATTATTTTGATGCTATTGTTAATGAAATTATTTTCATAATCTCCTTTTCAGATTGTTCCTTGTTAGTGTATAGAAATGCACTTGATTTTTGTATGTTGACTTTGTATCCCGCTACTTTGCTGAAGTTTTATATAAGTTCTAACAACATTTTGGTGGAGTCTGTGTTTTCTACATATAGGTTCATACAATCTGTGAACAAAGATAATCTTACTACTTTCTAAATTTGGACACTATTTCTTTTACTTGCCTAATTTTTCTGGCTTGAATTCTAGTGGTACCTTAAATAGAAGTGGTGAAAGCAGATATTCTTTATCTTGTTCCTGATATGAGAGTAAAAGTTTTCAGTCTTTTACCATTGCTTTGTTTTTGGTGCTAAGAAATAATTGTCAAATCCAAGATCATGAGATTTACCTCTTTGTTTTCTTATAAGATTTTGTGGTTTTAGATGTTTATATTTAAGTCATAAAGACATTTTGAGTTAATTTTTGTGTATGATCTGAGGTAGAGTTCAACTTAATTCTTTTGCATAAGAATATCCACATTTCCCAGCACCATTTGTTGAAGAGACAAACTCTCCCATTGGTTTGTCTCAGCCCATTTGCGTTGCTATAAAGAAATACTTGAGGCTGGGTAATTTTAAAGAAAAGAGGTTTATTTAGCTCACAATTCTGTAGCTGTACAAGAAGCATGGAAACATCATCTACTTCTGGTGAGGGCCTTAGGCTGACTCCACTGATGGCAGAAGGTGAAGGAGCCAGCATGTGCATTCACATGGTGAAAGAGGAGGCAGTAAGAGAGGAGGGAGGTGCCTGACTTCTGTAAACGACCAGCTCTTGAGGGAACTTTTGTATGAACTAATATGGCAGAACTCACCTCTCTCCCCTGAGGGCATTAATCCATTCATGAGGGATCTGTTCCCATGACCCAAACACTTCCCATTAGGCCTCTACCTCTGACATTGGTGATTGTTTCACATATTGATCACGTATTTCTTTTTTTTTTTTTTCTTGAGACAGAGTCCCGCTCTGTCCCCAGGCTGGAGTGCAGTGGCACAGTCTTGGCTCACTGCAACCTCCACCTCCTGGGTTCAAACAGTTCTCCTGCCTCAGCCTCCTGAGTATCTGGGACTACAGGTGTGCACCATGCCCAGCAAAGTTTTGTATTTTTAGTAGAGATGGGGTTTCATCATGTTGTCCAGGATGGTCTCCATCTCTTGACCTCATGATCCACCTGCCTCAGCCTCTGAAAGTGCTGGGATTACAGGCGTGAGCCACTGCGCCTGGCCAGGTCACATATTTCAACATGTGCTTTGAGAGGACAGACAGCTAAACCATAGCAGTCTAAATGTCTATCCTTATGCCAGTATCGCACTGTTTTGATTACTGTGCTTTTTAGTAATCTTTGAAATGGGAAAAGTGAGTCCTCCAACTTCATTATCCTTGTCCCCACTGAACATGATGTAGCAACATAGTGTACCTGCAATTCCATGCGAATTAAGGTTTGGTTTTTCATATCTGCAAAAAAGCCCATTGGCGTTTTGTTATGGATTACATATCTTTATATCCCTTTGATTAGTATTACCATCTTAACGATATTAGTCTTCCAGTTTATGAATGTGGACTTTCCTTCTATTTATTTGTCTTCTTTAATTTCTTTCAGCATTGTTTTGCTTTCATTATACAAGTATTTCACTGCTTTGTTTAGATTTATTCCTAAATAGTCCTTTGGATGTGATTATAAATGATATTGTTATCTTAATTTCATTTTTGATTATTCATTGCTAGTGTATAGACACACAATCAATTTTTATATACTGATCTTATGTCTTGTAATCTTGTTTGAACTCCATTAGTTTTAATAGCTTTTTAGTGAATTCTTTAGGATTTCTCATAAACAAGATCACATAATCTGCAAATATAGTTTGTTTTTTGCTTTCCAGTTGGATGTCTTTGATTTCTTTCTCTTGTTTAATTGCTCTGGCTAGAACCTATAGTATGTTGTTGAATAGAAGTGGTGAGAGTGCACATCCGTATGTTATTCTTAATCTTCCTAGATGTACTTAATCTTTCATCAAGTATGATGTTAAATGTAGAGTTTTCATATACAGTTGATCCTTGGTATCTGTGGGTTCTGCATTTGCAGATTCAACCACCTGCAGATCGATCAGCAGGTGGTCGAATCCGTGAATGCAGAGGGTCAACTGTAAGGGACTTCATCATCTGTGGACTTTGATATCCATGCTGGATCCTGGAATCAATCCCCCATGGATACTGAGGGACGACTATATGTCCTTTATCAGGTCAAGGAAGTTCATTTTTATTCATTGTTTGTTGAGTGTTTTTATTATGAAGAGATATTAGATTTGTCAAATGCTTTTTCTCAATCTATTGCTGTTATACTGTATTTTTTGTCCTTGTTCTATTGATCTGGTATATTGCATTAATTGAATCTTAGATATTTTGTATATTTGTCCAATTTGGTTATTTAAGTTTCAAGGGTAAATTTCATCCTGTTACTTACGGCTGGAAGTGGAACTTCTGATCTGTGTATTATTATTATTTTTATCTTTTTATTTTTGAGGGACAGTCTAAAGGTAGATTATTGATGATCATAGAGGCAGAATTCAAATCCAGATCTTTCTGGTTCCCAAGGCTCTGATTTTACCACTGTATTTATTGCTTTAATGTTCTTATTTTGTGATATTTTATCATATGACTTATGTACATTTTGACTTGTGTATTTGCTTAATATACTTACTTTGAATATGGTTTTATTAAACCAAAGTAACTCTTATAAGCACATTAACCTAATTATTTATCACAGTTTAAATAATTTCCATAGAGATGGATGGTCAACTCCTGAGTATCTTTACATGAGAATATCAGCTACCATTTATAATTATTTTAATTCTTTTTCTTAGAATTCCAACTTTTAGATACAGGGGATATATGTGCGGGTTTGTTACATGGATATATTGTACCCAAGTAATGAGCATAGTACTCAATAGGCAGGTTTTTTTCTTTTTTTGAGACAGAGTCTTCCTTTCTCGCACAGGCTGGAGTGTGGTAGCATGATCTCAGCTCACTGACAGGGCTGCCTCCCGGGTTCAAGTGTGTTTCCCACCTCAGCCTCCTGAGTTGCTGGGACTATAGGCATGTGCCACCACACCCGGCTGATTTTTTAAATTTTAGTAGGGGTGGAGTTTCATTATTTTGGCCAGGCTGGTTTCAAACTCCTGACCTCAGAGGATCCACTGCCTCAGACTCCCAAATTGCTGGGATTACAGGTCACTAGGTAGTTTTTAACCCTCTCTCCCTTCCCTGTCCACCTCTAGTAGTGTGTGGTATCTGTTGTTCCCATGTTTATGTCCATGTGTGCTCATTGTTTAGCTCCCACGAGACAGTTGTCTTTTGGTTTACTGTTCCTGCATTAATTCACTTAAGATGATAGCCTTGAGCTCCATCCATGTTGCTGCAAAGGACACAATTTCATTCTTTTTTTGGCTGCATAGTGTGTTCCATGGTGTATATGCACCACATTTTTAAAATCTAGTCTATTGATGGGCTCCTGGGTTGATTCCATGTCTTTGCTACTGTGAATAGCACGGCGATGAACGTACAACTGCATGTGTCTTTTTGGCATAATGATCTGTTTTCTCTTGGGGATATCCCTAGTAATGGAATTGCTGGGTCGAATGGTAGTTGTGTTTAAAATTTCTTTGAGAAATTGTCACAATGCTTTCCACAATGGCTGAATTAATCTACATTCCTACCAAGAGTGTATAAGCATTTCCTTTTCTCTATAGCCTTGCCAGCATCTATTTTTTTTTGACTTTTTAAATACAAATCAAAACCAACATACGCAAAAAAACAAAAAAAAATTTTATATTTAAAAAGTCAAAAACCAATAGCATTATTGTTTCTCTGATGTTCAGTGATGCTGAGAATTTTTTCATGTTAGTTGGACACTTGTATGTCTTCTGAGAAATGTCAATTCATGTCTTTTGCTCATTTTAAAAAATGGGTTTTGTTTTTTGCTTGTTGATTTAAGTTTCTTATAGATCCTAGATATTAGATTTTATGATACCAACATCATCCTGATACCAAAACCTGGCAGAGACACAACTAAAAAAGAAAATTTTAGACCAGTATCCATGATGAACATTGATGGGAAAATCTTCAATAAAATATTGGCAAACCAAATCCAACACCATGTCAAAAAGCTTATCCATCATGATCAAGTCGCCTTCATCGCAGGGATGCAAGGCTGGTTCAACATATGCAAATCTATAAACATAATCCATCACATAAACATAATCCATGACACAAACCACATGATTATCTCAATAAATGCAGAGAAGGCCTTCAACAGAATTCAACAGTCCTTTATGCTAAACTCTGAATGGACTAGGTATCGATGGAATGTATCTCTAAATAATAAAAGCTATTTATGACAAACCCACAGCCAATATAATACTGAATGGGCAAAAACTGGAAGCATTCCTATTAAAAACTGGCACAAGACAAGGGTACCCTCTCTCACCACTCCTATTCAGCATAGTATTGGAAGTTCTGGCTAGAGCAATCAGGCAAGAAAAAGAAATAAAGGGTATTCAATTAGAAAAAGAGGAAGTCAAATTGTCTTCTCTATTTGCAGAAGACATGAATGTATATTTAAAAGACCCCATCATCTCAGCCCCAAATCTCCTTAAGCTGATAAGCAACTTCAGCAAAGTCTCAGGATACAAAATCAATGTGCAGAAATCTCAAGCATTCCTATACACCAATAACAGACAGACAGCCAAATCATGAGAGAACTCTCATTCACAATTGCTACAAAGAGAGTAAAATACCTGGGAATACAACTAACAAAGGACATAGAGGACCTCTTCAAGGAGAACTATAAACCACTGCTCAAGGAAATAAGAGAGGACAAAAACAGATGGAAAAACATTCCATGCTTATGGTTAGGAAGAATCAATATCATAAAAATGGCCATACGGCCCAAAGTAATTTATAGATTCAGTGCTATCCCCATCAAGCTACCATTGACCTTCTTGACCAACATGGAAAAAACCACCTTAAACTTCACATGGAACCAGCAAAAGTGCCCACATAGCCAAGACAATCCTAAGCAAAAAGAACAAAGCTGGAGACATCATGCTACCTGACTTCAAACTATCCTACAAGGCTACAGTAATCAAAACAGCATGGTACTGGTACCAAAATAGAGATATAGACCAATGGAACAGAACAGAGGCCTTGGAAGTAATGCCTCCGCATCTGATCTTTGACAAACCTGACAAAAACAAGCAATGAGGAAAGTATTCCCTGTTTAATAAATGGTGTTGGGAAAACTGGCTAGCCATGTGCAGAAAGCTGAAACTGGACCCATTCCTTACACTTTATACAAAAATTAACTCCAGATGGATTAAAGATTTAAACATAAGACCTAATACCAAACTCTAGAAGAAAACCTAGGCAATATCATTTAGGATGTAGGCATAGACAAGGACTTCATGACTAAAACACCAAAAACAATGGCAACAAAAGTCAAAATAGACAAATGGGATCTAATTAAGAGCTTCTGCACGGCAAAAGGAAGTATCATTAAAGTGAACTGGCAACCAACAGAATAGGAAAAAAATTTTGCAATCTACCCATCTGACAAAGGGCTAATATCCAGAATCTACAAAGAACTTAAGTTTACAAGAAAAAAACAACCCCATCAAAAAGTAGATGAAGGATATGAACAGACACTTTTCAAAAGAAGACATTTATGCAGCCAGCAAACATATGAAAAAATGCTCACCATCACTGGTCATGGTCATTAGAGAAATGCAAATCAAAACCACATTGAGATACCATCTCACGCCAGTTAGAATGGCGATCATTAAAAAATCTGGAGACAACAGATGCTAGAGAGGATGTGGAGAAGTAGGAATGCTTTTACAGTGTTGGTGGGAGTGTAAATTAGTTCAACCATTGTGGAAGACAACGTGGCGATTCCTCAAGGATCTAGAAATAGAAATGCCATTTGACCCTGCAAACCCATTACTGGGTATATACCCAAAGGATCTTTGGCTATTTTAAATGGGATTGTGTTCTTGATTTGACTCTTTGCCTGGGCATTATTGGTGTATAGAAATGCTACTGTTTTTGTACATTGATTTTTGTATCCTGAAACCTTCCCCAAATAGTTTATTAGTTCCAGTAGCCTTTTGACAAAATAATTTAAGTTAATCAAGAGTCTGTAACTAAAATTCTTGCTAATATGAGAGATACTGTTTTAAAACCTTGCTACCACTTGCTCCCCTATTAGTGGTCTTAATTGTCACTGTTTTCAGTTCAATAAACTGTGAAATCCTGTCTGGACATGTATTCCATTTCTACAAAGAAAATAAACACTGTATTTTTTTCCTTATTCGAAAGTATTTTTATTATCATAGTGAAGACTGAAGTCTCTTGAGTTAGGTAAACTTGAATTTGGGTTCTGACTCTACCTCTTAGTAGCTGAATGGCCTTAGGTATTATTTTACCTCTCTGAGCCTATTTATTCATCTTTAAAATGGGAGTAATTTTACCTACATCTCAATTACTATCAGTTAGATTATGCATCTTGTGAAGCAGTTAATGTCATCTTTGGTATAAAATAAGCACTTGTAAAATACTAGAATTATAGAAGATGTAATCTACTAATTTTTTTCTTAAGTCTCTCCTGTATTTCTGTTGTTCTGTTACTAATCAAAAAGTACTAATAATCCAGTGGTTTTTTTTTTCTGATTTAAAAAAGATTTAAATTTTACTAGAAATGTGCTTTCCTTGAGACATGTACCAAATATATTCATTTTAGTCCTGTTGCATACCCAAGGTGATCTTTTCCATGTATGCTTTTTATGAGTCCTTGGGGTAAATTAATGGTCATTTCTAATCCTTGAGTTATTTCTTAGGTAGACAGATGGTTGAAAATAAATTAGATAGTATTCAGTTGATAGTGATTAATATTGGAGACAGAGTTATTCAGAACCTGATTTTATATTCAGTCATAGTCCATTATTTAGTAGTATAATACTGACTTTCATTTTCAGTTTCCTAATGGTCTCATTGACTCATTTTCAGTTGCAACATGTCAACATGTCTAGTAATAATTGCTGTTTATTTTTATTCTTTTTTTTTTTTTTTTTTTTTGAGGAAAAGACACCTTTTTCTTATTCCTTGTGCTGTGGGTCCTATTTATGTCTATCTTGCTGTTCTTGGAATTGCTTTTTATTTTTTTTTTTTAAATCAGTTATTTTCTTGTGCCTGCTCCTTTGCTTTCTTCTTCTAGACTACCTACTTTTGTACACCTGTTACAATAGATTACCTATTTTGTACTTTTAAAATCCCCAAATTTCTGAGAAATAATTGTCTGAGCTTGTTTCTACTACCTCATCACCCATGTCTTCTTTAATTCCTTATATCCTTTTCCCCTTTCTGCTATTATATTTGCCTTTGAGAATATTTCTCTGTTTTCATTTAGTTTAAAACACTTTTCTGAGTCAGTTCATATGAACACCGTCAGGCACCTTTTTCTGCACTATCTTGATTTTCCCTCTACTCTCTAACCAATCCTTTACTCTCTTTCCTTCTTTCTTTTGTTGGTTAAATGTAACTGCAAAATGAAGTTTCACTTCACTTACTCTTTTTCAGTATCACAGTCACTACCATTGCCTCAATTGTCTTCTCTGCAGTGATTTCCAAATCTGAATCTTTAGCTCTACCTTCAGCTGAGCTCTAAACTGAATTGCCTGTTGATTGGTGCTTGTATCCAGTGGAACTCATCAGCTCATCATCTCCTTCATTGCAAACCAAGGGCTTTACTGAAGTCCATATTTCAGATAATGATGATAATAACTAGTCACCCATTAACCTAGATTTGAAAAACTTGTATTCATTTACTTCATTTCATTCTTCTTCTTAATCTCTTTTTGATTATGTTTTGTGTAATGAGGAAGATAATTTTTTCTGACATTTTCTTTGGAGTCCCATGTATACATTCACCTGCAGTACTGTAACTCTGAAGGCACCTATGTGTTTTCCATTGCAGCTGCCATCAGGTTATTTTTATCTCCCTCCTAAATATTTACAGTTGATATTCTTCCCTTTTGTTTCTCCTCCCTCCAAATTAATTTTTCTGGAGGGCATTATTGTAATGCCTCTCAGTCCAAAAACCTTCAGGGACTCTTCGTGGTCTTCAAGCTTAAATATAAATCCATTACTCTAGATTTCTTTAATATTATTTTGTGTTTAAAATCGTGGCCATATTTTTATTTTAAAAGTTATTGATTTTTATTTTGAAGACTTTAAGCAATATGTACACCCGCCTAGCTAACCAGATCAGCTGAATTAACCCTGGCGATCAATGGGGTAACAGATGTTGCAGCCAGATTGCCCTCACATCCAAGTTACTAATTATGAATGAGCAAATAATGTGGTTTCTTGAGATGGAATCTTCCTGGTGAAGATACTATGAACATTGTTGAAATGAAAAATTATTTAGAATATTCCATAAAATCAATTGATAAAGCAGTAGCAGGTTTTGAGAGCACTGACTCCAATTTTGAAAGAAGCTCTGCTATGGGTAAAATACTATCAAACAGCATCACATGCTACAGAGAAATCTTAGAGGAAAAGAAGAGTCCATTAATGTGGCAAACTTCATTGTTGTCTAGAAATTGCCACAGCCACTTCAGCCTTCAGCAGCCACCACCCTGATCAGTCAGTAGCCATCAACATCAAGGTAAGACTCCACCAGAAAAAAAGATTGTAACTTGCTAACGGCTTAGATGTTCATTAGCATTTTTTTAGAAAAAGTGTTTTAGAATTAAGGTGTGTACATTATCTATACATAATTCTGTTGCACAATAAATAGGCCACAGTATTGTATAAAAATAAGTTTTTTTGATAAACATAACTTTTATATGCACTGGGACATTTGATAATTTGTATGACTTCCTTTACTGTGATACTCAGTTTATTGTGGTGGGCTGGAACCAAACTTGCAATATCTTTGAGGTATGCCTGTACATGTTCAGTACAAACACAATCACCCATTAAAAATTTTTTTGATCTATGGTTGGTTGAATCCATGGATGCAGAACCCCATGGATATGGAGGGCTGCCTCTATAGGTACTGTCTGTGATTTCAGGCATCCACTGGGGGTCTTTGAATGTATTCCCTGGGGATAAGGAGGGACTACTGTATGTTGTTTTATCATCTTTTCTTTGCTTCTTTAAATTCATGTTTTTGTCAAATTCTTCAGTATTGTCAAGTTTGTTTAATGAATTTTCTGCTGTTTCTTAGGTTGTCATTATTATTATTTTTTGAGACAGAGTCTTGCTCTGTCACCCAGGCTGGAGTGTAGTGGCACAGTCTCGGCTCACTGCAACCTCTGCAACCCAAGTTCAAGCGATTCTTCTGCTTCAGCCTCCCAAGTAGCTGGGATTATAGGTGCACGCTGCTATGCCTGGCTAAGTTTTTTTATTTTTATATTTTAGTAGAGACGGGGTTTCACTATGTTGCCGAGACTGGTCTCCTGGGCCAGGCTGAATTCCTGAGCACCACAAGGTGGGCACCTTGGCCTCCAAAGTGTTGGGATTACAGGCATGAGCCCTATGTCCGGTCATAGGTTATTATTTTCTTCCAAATTGTTGCTGCTGTTTTAAATGAGATAGGGTCTCGTTCTGTTGCCCAAGTTGGAGTGTAGAGGCACAGTCATGTCTCGCTGCAGCCTCCAACTCCTGGGTTCAAGCAATCCTCCCACTTCAGCCTCCCAGGTAACTAGGACTGTAGTTGCACGTCACCACACCTGGCTAAAATGTGTATATATTTAATAGAGACAGTCGCTCTATGTTGCTCAGGCTGATCTTGAACTCCTGGGCTCTAGCTATCCTCCTGCCCTGCCCTGCCTTCCTAAAGTGCTGGGATTAAAGGCATGAGCCTCTGCACCCTGCCAAGATTGAATTGTTTAATCTGTTTTTGCATGCTCTCTCCCTCTGAGTTTTATTTTATTGTAAAAATTTGCTTAGTGTATTAGGTCCCATTACTTTTTCTTTCATCTTGATTATGTTTAATATGTGTGCCTTGATATAGTCTGAAGAAATTTTCCTTGAACATACTTGTTTATCTTGTATTTTTCATTTTTATATTTTTTTGAGACAGAATCTCACACTGTCTCTGAGGCTGGAGGCAGTGGCACAGTCTCAGCTCACTGCAACCTCCATCTCCTCGGTTCAAGCAGTTCTCTTCCTCAGCCTCCTGAGTAGCTGGGACTACAGGTGCCCACCACCACACCTGGCTAATTTTTGTATTTTTAGTAGAGACGGGGTTTCACCATCTTGGCCAGGCTGTTCTTGAACTCCTAACCTCATGAGCCACCCACCTTGGCCTCCCAAAGTGCTGAGATTACAGGTGTAGCCACTGCACCAAGCCTGTCTTGTATTTTGAGTACTTTCAGTACATGTTAAAGGATGTTTCTGTGATTTAATCTACTTATTAAAGTGCTTATAAAAGTGATACCATGGCATGGAGATTGGGAAAGCTCAGTTGGATCTGTATTCAGGCTTGTCTGAGATTTATAAAATATCTGAACATAGGTTTCACTCCATCCAGCATGGATTTCTGCAGTCTGTGGCTGTCAGAGTTGTCTGCAGTGTTCCCTTCCCTACTTCACTCTACCATTTTAACTGGAGCCTGCCCTCCCTCTGGCTTTCAGGAATAAAAGGTTTGATCCCACTTGATTTTTTAGCTTTATCATGAGCTATCCTTTACTCATAAAATCTGTACTTTCTAGCAAAGTTGACTGCCAAGAATCAATATATGTGAACATAAGTATGCAATGTGTAGTTCAGTACTTTGTACATAATTGTCACTCATTCAGTATATGCTGAAGAAAAATAGTTTGTTGTTTATTTTACATTTTGTCCTTTCCAACTCATTAGAATAACATGAGCATATCTATTTCAGTGTTTGTGTAATTTGTATAGTTGCAAATTACAATGTATTAAGTAGAGCTTTATAAGATGGTCTCTATAAGAATATTTCTTCACTTAAAAATATTTTCAGTGGCAGACCTCTAAATCACTTCTTTCTAAGGCCTGTGGATTTTTTATACACATTGGATAATTATCCATTTTGAGGTAAATATTGAAAGAAAAAACCCATAATTCCTTCATTTTTTTTGGTTCCATGCCTTACCACGGGTTCATGTTATTATATAAAGACTGTTGTTAGATTTCTTATTTTTGTAATGTGCCCTAGAATTAACTTGATCTGAACCTTACCTTTTTTGTTTTTTAAAGGTAAATGAAATCGCCTTTATAAATACCCTTGAAGCCCAGAACAAACGCCATGATGTTTTATCAAAATTGAAGGAATATGAACAGAGGCTGAATGAGCTACAGGAAGAGCGTCAGAGAAGACAGGAAGAAAAGCAAGCACGTGATGAAGCTGTGCAGGTAGAATTTCATTTAGCAACGTTGATTGAGCACCTGTCGTATTTTAGACTTAAAGCCACTTGCTGAGGACCCAAAATAGAGTAACCTAGTGTTTGTTCCCACAGGTGCCTGATTTAATATAGCACTCTAGAAACATGAAGTCTGATTTCTAAAAGATGGTGTGTTCTCCTTCAGTTACAGCAGTCAGTTCTTTAATCAGTAGACTGTCATCATAGACGTAGAATAGTTAGCTTCAACCAGGTGAAGGACTAAATTGCTCTGGATAGGTTATTATCTGTTATTTTCTAATTGGGCTGGGCAAGAATATGGTCCTCTCCCAACAATGAAAACAAAAGTCATTTTTGAATCAGTATATATAGCCTCAATGTTTTTGCCTATGATGAGGCAAATTTAGGGTAATTTTTATGCCTACGATAAGGGGCATCTGTTATTTTTTAGAGAGTATCATCAGATACCATAATTAGATTTTAAACTCTACAGCAAATCCTACCTTTGAAACCATTTTCAAGATGAGGAAAAGGTTAATGCATAAACTGTACTGCTATTTATAATCTATTTTAGATCTCCCTCAGTAAAATGCCTTGACCATTAGAGTCATTAAAGACCTGACATATTTTTTGATGTAGAGAACAAATTTTGCAATATTTAAATATAAATTCACACATGCTGTATTTGTTGTGACTAATGTTTATTTGTTCCTTCAGTGATCATTTCATTGAGTTACTGCAAGTCATACGTTAGGCTCAAAGATATGAAAAATAAACATCTGTGTTCTCAGCGGGGAGACGTATATGTACATAAAGAAGTTTAGGAAAAATGCTGTGCTAAACGCATTGTCAGTAGCACAAGGGACAACACCTTATTTATATAGAGAGTAGAGGGAACATGAAAAAAGTCAAGAAAAGTTACTGGGTAGAGATGACATTTTTAGTAAGTTTTCAAAAATGAAACATACAAGTGATAAGTTGTGGTATGGGAGGGCATTTCATGCAGAAGGAGATATGAGGAAGCAGTGTATGTAGAGTTAGGGTGCAGCAGGTCATGAAAAGCTTTGTACGTATGTTAAAAATTGTGAGTGTTGTATTTCATGTGTCTTGTTATCAGTGATTTTAGTAAATTAAAATATTAATACATTTTAAGTTTTTTGATCACTTTTTGCTATTTGTGGGCATTAACAGGCATTCCCATATTCATCCTTATCGCTGATTTGAGTCCAGTGTACTATTTTAATGAATGCAAAGCTAACTTCATGTTTAAAAATACAGAATGCTCCTGTTACAGACACTAGTTTTTCCACTCCAAGAAGCAGTAAAATTTTTCATTTTTTATCATTTATAAGCTATTTATTAACTTGCATTCTTAAATGAGTAAAAAAATATAATGTTTAATTTGAATCTTCTCTTTAGCATTGTTTGTTTTTTATAGGATAAATGCTATAAATATCTGTAGAGAAACAGAAATACAGATAAAAATAATTATGGTTTGTAAATTATGTGTTACTTTAATAATAATTCAGTGATATAAATAAGACATTTTTGCCTTTGTAGTAAATAATAAATTACAGTTTAATGTGAAAGAACGTAGTGTATATACAAGGTACAAAGGTACTGCAGAGGAGGGAATAATTAGCTTGATTGGTGGAAGTAAAATTCCAGGGAAAGTTCTGTGGAAAAGTTAACTTCCTAGCTGTTTTTTTTTTTTTTTTTTTTTGGGGGGGGGTGGTGAGAGATATATGAGTAGTATTGTATATTTTTAAATAGATATCTTTGGTCCTTTTCTCTGCCTTTTGCAGATTTGAAATGTAACAGTTATCTTTTGTTTAAAAATGATGACTCTCCACAGTTCGTAATATTCATTAAAACTTAAAGGAAAGCAGTTTACTTATCTAATAAGGAATTTCCTCTACCAACACTTTAAGAACTGTTTTGGCTCTTTAGAATTATTTTTGTTTTTAGAAGTGCTGAAATTTCCTATGAATTTAATTTCAATGAAAGATTTTAAAACTGTCTACATATGCTTGAGATATACTGAGATAGATAGATAGAAGAATCCACTGGTAGATAACATATGTAATGTTAAAATTTTAAAAAGATGTGGTCATTACATGCTGTATGACATTACAGGCACTAATACCAAGCATTCTGTAAATACAATAATAGTAAGACCCTAACCTAATAAAGAATTTCAAAGACCCTCCATCCATTTTATCCTTACTCTTTATTCTTTATTGATTAATTATAAGCTTTTTTTTTTTAAACATATACTGCTTTGTCCTTTTGTCCTAATCATTTGAATTGTAGGCGTAAAGAGGAGCTACAGAATCCTTTCTTAGGCTGCCTTAAACACGTCGCTGGCTAGGATATTTGGGGGTCTGAGAGGTTCTTCAGTAGGCTTAAGAATTAGATTTTTAATTCTTTGCTGTAGGTTTTAATTCTTTCCTTGTGGGCATATAGATTCATAATGCATGTTATTTTATAAAGTTGTGCTTCATTTATTAAACAGATATTTAGGAATTCCTACCCTTTGCAAGGTGCTTTGTGGGGTACAAAGTTTCCTGTCTTTTGGGGATTTAAATTTCAGATTAGGAAATGGTAGCTGAATTTTACTAATAATATATATATATATTTTTTTTTTTTTTTAATTTTATTTTTTATTTTTTTTTTACTTTTTTTTAATTGCATTTTAGGTTTTGGGGTGCATGTGAAGAACATGCAAGATTGTTGTATAGGTACACACATGGCAGTGTGATTGGCTGCCTTCCTCCCCATCACCTATATCTGGCATTTCTACCCATGCTATCTCTCCCCAACTGCCCACCCTCCGCTGTCCCTCCCCTATTTCCACCCGACAGACCACAGTGTGTGATGCTCCCCTCCCTGTGTCCATGTGTTCTCATTGTTCAACACCTGCCTATGAGTGAGAACATGCGGTGTTTGATTTTCTGTTCTTGTGTCAGTTTGCTGAGAAGGATGGTTTCCAGATTCATCCATGTCCCTACAAAGGACAGGAACTCATCGTTTTTGATGGCTGCATGATATTCCATGATGTATATGTGCCACATTTTCCATATCCAGTCTATCATTGATGGGCATTTGGGTTGGTTCCAGGTCTTTGCTATTGTAAACAGTGCTGCAATGAACATTCGTGTGCATGTGTCCTTATAGTAGAATGATTTATAATCCTTTGGATATATACCCAGTAATGGGATTGCTGGGTTACATGGAATTTCTATTTCAAGGTCCTTGAGGAATCGCCACACTGTCTTCCACAATGGTTGAACTAATTTACACTCCCACCAACAGTGTAAAAGTGTTCCTATTTCTCCACATCCTCTCCAGCATCTGTTGTCTCCAGATTTTTTAATGATGGCCATTCTAACTGGCGTGAGATGGTATCTCAATGTGGTTTTGATTTGCATTTCTCTAATGACCAGTGATGATGAGCATTTTTCATGTTTGTTGGCCTCATGTATGTCTTCTTTTGTAAAGTGTCTGTTCATATCCTTCGCCCACTTTTGAATGGGCTTGTTTGTTTTTTTTCTTGTAAATCTGTTTCAGTTCTTTGTAGATTCTGGATATCAGCCCTTTGTCAGATGGGTAGACTGCAAAAATTTTTTTCCTATTCGGTTAGTTGCTGATTCACTCTGATGAGTGTTTCCTTTGCTGTGCAGAAGCTGTGGAGTTTGATTAGGTCCCATTTGTCTATTTTGGCTTTTGTTGCCAATGCTTTTGGTGTTTTGGTCATGAAGTCCTTGCCTATGCCTATGTCCTGAATGGTTTTGCCTAGATTTTCTTCTAGGGTTTTTTATGGCTTTAGGACTTATGTTTAAGTCTTTAATCCATTTGGAGTTAATTTTAGTTTAAGGTGTCAAGAAGGGGTCCAGTTTCTGCTTTCTGCACATGGCTAGCCAGTTTTCCCAATACCATTTATTAAACAGAGAATCCTTTCCCCATTGCTTGTTTTTGTCAGGTTTGTCAAAGATCAGATGGTTGTAGATGTGTTGTGTTGCCTCGGAGGCCTCTGTTCCATTGGTCTATATCTCTGTTTTGGTACCAGTACCATGCTGTTTTGATTACTGTGGCCTTGTAGTATAGTTTGAAGTCCAGTAGTGTGATGCTTCCTGCTTTGTTCTTTTTGCTTTGAATTGATGTAGCTATGCGGGCTCTCTTTTGGTTCCATATGAAGTTTAAGGTGGTTTTTTTCCAGTTCTGTGAAGAAGGTCATTGGTAGCTTGATGGGGATTGCATTGAATCTGTAAATTACTTTGGGCAGTATGGCCATTTTCATGATATTGATTCTTCCTAATCATGAACATTGATTGTTTCTCCATCTGTTTGTGTCCTCTCTTAATTTTGTTGAGCAGTGGTTTGTAGTTCTCCTTGAAGAGGTCCTTTACATTCCTTGTTAGTTGTATTCCTAGGTATTTTATTCTCTTTGTAGCAATTGTGAATGTCAGTTCGTTCTTGATTTGGCTCTCTTTAAGTGTGTTATTGGTGTATAGGAATGCTTGTGATTTTTGCACATTGATTTTGTATCCTGAGACTTTGCTGAAGTTGCTTATCAGTTTCAGGAGATTTTGGACGGAGACAGTGGGGTCTTCTAGATAGACAATCATGTCGTCTGCAAATAGAGACAATTTCATTTCCACCTTTCCTATATGAATACCCTTTATTTCTTTTTCTTGCCTGATTGCTCTGACTAGAACTTCCAGTACTATATTGAATAGGAGTGGTGAGAGAGGGTATCCTTGTCTAGTGCCAGATTTCAAAGGGAATGCTTCCAGTTTTTGCCCATTTAGTATGATATTGGCTGTTGATTTGTCATAAATAGCTTTTATTAATTTGAGATACGTTCCGTCAATACCTAGTATATTGAGGGTTTTTAGCATAAAGGGCTGTTCTCTGAATCAATTGAGATGGTTTTTGTCTTTGATTCTGTTTATGTGGTGAATTATGTTTATAGACTTGCGTATGTTGAACCAGCCTTGCGTCCCCGGGATGAATCCTGCTTGATCATGGTGGATAAGCTTTTTTATGTGCTGTTGCAATCGGTTTACCAGTATTTTATTGAAGAATTTTGCATCTATGTTCATCATGGATATTGGCCTGAAGTTTTCTTTTCTTGCTGAATCTCTGCCAGGTTTTGGTATCAGGATGACATTGGTCTCATAAAATGATTTGGGAAGGATTCCCTCTTTTTTGATTGTTTGGAATAGTTTCAGAAGGAATGGTCCCAGCTCCTCTTTGTGTGTCTGGTAGAATTTCACTGTGAATCCACGTGGACCTGGGCTTTTTTGGGTGGTAGGCTCTTAATTGCTGCGTCAAGTTCAGACCTTGTTATTGGTCTATTCAGGGTTTCAACTTCTTCCTGGTTTAGGCTTGGGAGGATGCAAGTGTCCGGGAATTTTATCCATTTCTTCCAGGTTTACTAGTTGATGTGCATAGAGTTGTTTGTAATAATCTCTGATGATGGTTTCTATTTCTGTGGAATCTGTGGTGATATCCCCTTTATCGTTTTTTATTGCATCTATTTGATTATTCTCTCTTTTCTTTTTTATTAATCTGGCTAGTGGTCTATTATGTTGATCTTTTTGAAAAACCAGCTCCTGGATATTGATTTTTTGAAGGATTTTTTGTGTCTCTATGTCCTTCAGTTCTGCTTTGATCTTAGTTATTTCTTGTCTTTTGCTATGTTTTGAGTTTTTTTGGTCTTGCTCCTCTAGCTCTTTCAATTTTGACAATAGTGTGTCAATTTTAGATCTCTCCTTGCTTATCATGTGGGCATTTATTGCTGTGTATTTTCCTCTAGAGACTGCTTTAAATGTGTCCCAGGGAATTCTGGTATGTTGTGTCTTCATTCTCGTTGGTTTCAAAGAACATCTTTATTTCTGCCTTCATTTCATTGTTTATCCAGTCAACATTCAAGAGCCAGTTGTTCAGTTTCCATGAAGCTGTGCGGTTCTGAGTTAGTTTCTGAATTCTGAGTTCTAACTTGATTGCACTGTGGTCTGAGAGACTGTTTGTTATGATTTCC
>PVKV010020907.1:0-38745 GCA_004027835.1 Alouatta palliata
TGATGAAACCTTGTCTCTACTAAAAATACAAAAAAAAAAAAAAAAAAAAAAAAAAAAAAATTAGCTGGGCATGGTGGTGGGCGCCTATAATCCCAGCTACTTGGGAGGCTGAGGCAGGAGAATCACTTGAACCTGGGAGGCAGAGATTGCAGTGAGCTGAGATCGCACCACTGCACTCCAGCTTGGGCAACAAGAGTGAAACTCCGTCTCAAAAAAAAAGAAGATTCATCTTGTAAGCAAATGGTGGGACTTACAGTTCAATACAGTACTCTAAATGTACTTCCTCTTCCTTACAACTTTCTTAATAGCGTTTCCTTTTTTTCGAGTTTATTTCACAGTAAGAACATAGTATATGACACAATTAACAAACAAAATATGTGTGAATCAACTGTTTATGTTATTGGTAAGGCCTCTGGTCAACAGGAGGCTATTAAGAATGCAGAGTTGTGTTTTCCAGATGTGGGGGCTCACACCTGTAATCCCAGCACTTTGGGAGGCCAAGTGGGTGGATCACAAGGTCAGGAGAGTGAGACCATCCTGGCCAACATGGTGAAACCCCGTCCCTACTAAAAAAAAAAAAAAAAAAAAAAAAAGAAAAAACACATTAGCCGGGTGTGGTGGTGCATGCCTGTAATCCTAGCTACCTGGGAGGCTGAGGCAGGAGAATCACTTGAACCTGCGAGGCGGAAGTTGCAGTGAGCCAAGATCCTGCCACTGCACTCCAGCCTCGATGACAGAGCAAGTTTCCATCAAAAAAGAAAAAAAAAAAAGAATGTAGTTGAACTGCACGGGGCCAGTGCCCCTAACCTCTCCCTCCAGCATTGTTCAAGGGTCAGCTGTAGTCTGAGCAATGTGCTCACAGCAAATCCCTGCTCATAAATTGCTTCAGTGCTTGCATCTCTTCAGTCTGATTTGGAATAGTTCCTTAGTCATTCTTTGTATTTCAAGACATCGACATTTTTATTATCTTTATTTTTATTTTTTGAGACAGCGTCTCGGTCTGTTGCCCAGGCTGGAGTGCAGTGGTGCAGTCTTGGCTCACTGCAGCCTCGACCTTCCAGGCTGAAGCAATCCTCCTACCTTAGCCTCCCGAGTAGCTGGAACTACAGGAGCATGCCACCACATGTGGCTAATTTTTGTATTTTTTGGTAGAGATGGGGGTCTTGTTCTGTTGCCCAGGCTGGTCTCAAACTCCTGGGCTCAAGCCAGCCTCCTGCCTCAGCCTCCCAAAGTCCTGGGGTGACAGGTGTGAGCCATTGCACTCCCCCAACATTTTTGGAGTGTACAGGCTAGATATCTTGTAGCATGTCACTTGATTTTGGTTTGTCTAATGTTTTCCTGGTGGCTAGACCCGTGGGTGGTGCACACCTGCTGGGAAGACCTTGGAAGGGGCACTGACTGGGGTCAGGGCACATGGCACCTGGCTCACTGCTGGGGATGCTCACTTTGATCAAGTGGTTTAAGTTGGTGTCTGCCAGGTTTTCTGCTGCGGTTACTATTTCACTTTTTTTTTTTTTTTTCTGAGACAGAATCTCACTCTGTCGGCCAGGCTGAAGTGCAGTGGTGTGATCTTGGCACATTGCAACCTCTGGCTCCCAGATTCAAGTGATTCTCACTAGTAGCTGGGATTACAGGCACCCACCACCATGCCCAGCTATTTTTTTTTATTGTTAGTAAAGACAGGGTCTTACTATGTTGGCCAGGCTGGTCTTGAACTCCTGGCCTCAAGAAATCAGCCTGCCTCAGCCTCTCAAAGTGCTGGGATTACAGGCAGCTAAGGTGCCCAGCTCATTCTTTGTAATTACTAAGTGTCTTATAGGGAGCTACTTTGTAACTCTGTGTATCCTGTTGCTTCTCAATGTTTCACGCTTTGTGTTTCGGGGTGTTTTTGTTTGGTTTTGTGTTGTTTTCTGAGACAGAGTCTTGCTCTGTTGCCCAGGCTGGAGTGCAGTGGTGTAACCTCTGCCTCCCGAGTTCCAGTGATCCTCCTGCCTCAGCCTCCCTAGTAGCTGAGATTACAGGCACATGCCGCCACACCCAGCCAATTTGTTTTGTATTTTTAGTAGAGACGGGGTTTCATCACCTTGGCCAGGCTGGTCTTGAACTCCCAACCTCAGGTGATTCGCCTGCCTTGGCCTCCCAAAATGCTGACATTACAGGTGTGAGCCACAATGCCTGGCCTTTTTGCTTTTTTTTTTTTTAATTTAGAGGAAGTCTCCCTCTGTCGCCCAGGCTGGAGTTCAGTGGCACAATCTCGGCTCATTCACTGCAACCTCCACCTCCCAGGTTCAAGTGATTCTCCTGCCTCAGCCTCCTGAGTAGCTGGGATTACAGTTGCCTGCCAGCACACCTGGTTAATTTTTGTATTTTTAGTAGAGATGGGGTTTCACCATATTGGTCAGCCTGGTCTCAATCTCCTGACCTCAAGTGATCCACGTGCCTCAGCCTCCCAAAGTGCTGGGATTACAGGTGTGAGCCATTGTGCCTGGCTGATTAAACATTTTTTTAAATTTATTTTTTTTTTTTGAGACAGAATCTCGCTCTGTCGCCCAGGCTGGAGTGCAGTGGTGGGATCTCAGCTCACTGCAACCTTCATCTCCCGTGTTTAAGCAATTCTCCTGCCTCAGCCTCCCTGGGATTATAGGCACCCACCATGCCTGGCTAATTTTTGTGTTTTTAGTAGAGATAGGGTTTTGCCATGTTGGCCAGGCTAGTGACGAACTCCTGACCTGAAGTGATCTGCCCATCTCAGCCTCCCCAAGTGCTGGGATTCCAGGCATGAGCTACCACGTCCGGCTGATTCAACTTATTTATTTATTTATTTATTTAAGATGGGGTTTCACCATGATGGCCAGGCTGGTCTTGAACTCCTGACCTCAGGTGATCCACCCATCTGGCCTAGGATTACACATGTGAGCCACCGCACCCGGCCTGATACTACTTATTTAAGAAAAACAGAAGACCTGGGATTTAAGGAGGTGCCTGAATATGGGGAGGCTGGCTGTGCCACTGGGTGGAACGTAGGCTCCAAGGATGTCCCGCTGTGTGACCCACCCCCCTCAGCCTCCCTAATAGCTGGGGCCAGCTGCACCTGGAAATGCTGCTGAGATGGAGATGCCCTGTTGAGGGGAGTCTGGGGGAAGGGGTGAAGGGCAGACTCCCTCCCCGAGAGCCACACCGTGCCATCTAACGAGTCAGCACGCTGTTGAAACCCCCGGCAAGATGGCCGAGGCTAAGCGGTGACCTCACATGCTGGGCTGCTGGGCCAGGGCCCGGTTCTCTCCTGAAAGCGCGCAGACCTGCAGACTGGTTTCCAGGCCTGTCCTGCTACCCCAGGAGCACGGGCGTGGGAAGACAGCCACCGGGGCGGTCTAGAGACCGTTTGGTTGAGAAGGTTCTGTCACACAGCATGTGCTGGAAAGAAAAGACCTTGGACTTTAATTTCTCTGGATGTTAGAGAGAGAGGGTGATTTCAGCTTTAGACCACGTTTTCTCTGAGAAGCCTGGCAGTGGGAGGGGAGCTGTATTTTCCAGACTCTGCAGCTTCAGGGTGCCGTGGGTCTCAGCCGATCTCTTGCAAAGGGCTCAGGAGCTCACGTGTCGGGGGAGGCAGCGCAGCATGTCGGCGAGGTGCTTGAGTTAACCTGATTATTGCACGGATGTCACTTGTTCAACACCTTCCTGGGGCAGAAGCCGGCTGGCTGCAGAACCAGAAGGAGCCCCCAGGCATGGCGGTGGGCACTAAGGAAGTGGCCCTCGGGGTGCAGGAGGACAGCCTTGGTGTGGTCGATGCCTTGCCCAGCCCACTCTGGGTGGTCAGCTGCTTAACCCAGTGGGTTGAGAGTGCTGAGGAACTGGGAGCAGTGTCGTGTTTCCCTGAGGGGATGCTCCTGGCCTCTCTCCTCGCCCGTCTCTCTGTCCTTCCCTGGAGAGGACGTGTGACCTGTCTGACGGTGTGATGCCAAGGCTCTGGCACTGACTTGTGTGAATGCCCGGACTGCAGGGCACTGATCTGGGACTCACTCCCTTCCTGCCCCTCCCCGCCCCCAGGCAGGCACAGGGCGGCGTTCCTGCATGCTGTGTGGGCCCAAGCTGACCCGCAGGTGGGCAGTCCTGGCTCAGACCATGGACAGGGATGGCCTTACGAGTTCTTTGGGCCTTAAAACCTAGACTCATGTTCTCCAATCAGCTTCATCAGAAATAAAGTTGATAAGGCAAAAAAAAGTCTCCCCAGGTTAAAACTCTCAGAGGCATCCTTGAATTCCCTCTCATAACCCACATTGGAGCCAGCGGCAAATCCCAGAGGCCCTTGTTTTCTTGAGTCAGGTCTTGCTCCGTTACCCAGGCTGGAGTGCAGTGGTGCAATCCTGGCTCACTGCAGCCTCGACCTCCTCAGCTCAAGTGACCCACCCCCGTCAGCCTCCCTAATAGCTGGGACCACCACACCTGGCTGATTTTTCAATACTTTTTGTAGAGATGGGGTTTCACATGTTGCCCAGGCTGCACTTGAACTCCTGGGCTGATCCACTTGCCTTGGCCCCCAAGTGCCGGGATTGTAGGCGTGAGGATTGTAGGCGTGAGCCACCGTCCTGTAGACTCCTACTCATTCCAAATATATCCCAGGCACGACGATGTGCAGAAGACCCATGAACAAAAGGGAATCCGAGAACAGACCCATCTGCACATGGTGACCAGACTACCACCGAGGGACCCCTGCGTTCAGCGGGGAAAGGTGGTAGTTGTTTTTACAGTAAATGCTGCTGGAGCAATTGGATATCCATGTAGGAAAACAATGATCTCACCGCTACACAGAACATGGCTGCATGTTGTAGCTCATACCTCTAATCCTAGCACTCTGGGAAGCCGAGGTGGGTGGATTGCTTGAGGCCAGGAGTTTGAGACCAGCCTGGCCAACATGGCAAAATTCTGTCTCTACTAAAAATACAAAAATGAGCTGGGTGTGGTAGCAGGTGCCTGTAATCCCAGCTACTTGGGAGGCTGAGGCAGGAGAATCACTTGAACCTGGGAGGCAGAGGTTGCAGTGAGCCAAGATCATGCCATTGCACTCCAGCCTGGGCAACAAGAGGGAAAACTCAATCTCAGAACAAACAAACAAACAACAAAAAACAAGCAAACAGTCTGGGCACGGTGGCCTTCGTCTGTAATCCCAGCACTTCGGGAAGCTGAGGCGGGCCGATCACAAGGTGAGGAGTTCAAGACCAGCCTGGCCAACATGGTGAAACCCCATCTCTACTAAAAATACAAAAATTAGCCGGGCGTGGTGGCATGCACCTGTAATCTCAGCTACTCAGGAGACTGAGGCAGAAGAATTGCTTCAACCCAGGAGGCAGAGGTTGCAGTGAGCCAAGATCACACCACTGCACTCCAGTCTGGGCAACAGAGTGAGACTCCATCTCAAAAAAGAAAAAGAAAAAAAAAAAGACACTATTTAGAGAGGGAAAAGGCAAACCACAGACTGGGAGAAAATATTTGCAATGTACATCAACAAAGGATTCATTTCCACCCTGTATAAAAACATCTGGAAATTAGAAAACAACAAACTACTCAAATTTTTTTTTTTTTTTTTTTTTGAGATGGAGTTTCACTCTTGTCACCCAGGCTGGAGTGTAATGGGTGTGATCTTGGCTCACAGTAACCTCCACCTCCTGGATTCAAGCGATTCTCCTGCCTCAGCCTCCCGAATAGCTGGGATTACAGGCACCCGCCACCATGCCTGGCTATTTTTTGTACTTTTAGTTGAGACAGTGTTTCACCATGTTGGTCATGCTAGTCTCGAACTCCTGACCTCCGGTGATCCACCTGCCTTGGCCTCCCAAAGTGCTGGGATTACAAGCGTGAGTCACCACACCCAGCCTGGATTTTAAAAAATAGGCAAAAGACTTAAACTGGGGCTTCACAGAGAGACATGCAAACAGAAACAGCAGGAGAAGGTGCCCGCCTCATTAGTCATCAGGAATATGAAAATTAAATCCACAGTCACCCATCACTGCACCCCACCAGAACAGCTTACAAACCAAGCTGAGAGGACTGCCCAAAGCCCGTCAGGGTCCAAGCTGGCCTCTGCCCTTGCCTGGACACGCCCGGCAATTTTTGGATTTTTAGTAGAGACAGGGTTTCACCATGTTGGTCAGGTTGGTCTTGAACTCCTGACCTGAGGTGATCTGCCCGCCTCAGCCTCCCAAGGTGCTGTGATTATAAGCATGAGCCACTGTGCCTGGCCAAAAAATTTAAAAACTTTTGGGAGGCCGAGGCAGGCAGATCACTTGAGTCCAGAAGTTTGAGACCGACCTGGGTAACATAGGGAGACCCGATATTAACAAAACAAAACAAAAAAACACAAACCTCTGTCTGCGTGGTTCTCCTGGGCACTCCTGTGCGGCCCGCAGTCTGTCCCGTACACTGCAGTGAGAAGCTGTTTTAAGCGAAAGAATCAGCTCTTCACGCTCCTGCTCAACCCGTTCCCATGGCTCAGTTTAGAGATTCCAGGACCAAGCTAGGGGTAGTGGCTCAGACCTGTACTCCCAGCACTTTGGGAGGCCAAGGTGGGAGGATGGCTGCAGACCGGGAGTTTGAAGCCAGCTTGGGCAACATTATGAGACACTGTTTGGCGGGGGGAGGTGGGGGAAAGATTCCAGGTCCTTCCCATGGCCCACGAGGCTCCAAGAAAGCTCTCCCTGATGTCCTCCCCAACCCTTTCCTGATCTCTTCCTAGCACATGTGTCTTCAACACCTGGAGGAGGGTGCCCGGGGTCCCTCCCTCTGGGGTCCTCCAGAACTCAGTCCTGAAGTGGCTTGGGGGCTGGTTTTACTCAGTGGCGTGTGCAGTTCACACATCATTCTGGTCAGGGGCCAGAGCGCCGGCAAGACATCTCTCTCTCTCATCACTCGTCTCTCTCTCCCTCCCTCCCTACAAGCTGGCAGCATTCTGGGTGGGGGCTGCCCCGTCTGCCTGGCCCCCGTGAGGAAAGCTCTGAGCTGCAGGACCGGCAGGCTCGTAGGTGAGTGGGACATAAGTCCTGGGATTTCAGGGCTGTCGAGACCTGGTAGTAGTCCTTCCCGACAACCCCGGGGTGTTCCTGTCGCAGGGAATCTGCCCTCACTGCTCCACGCACCTGGACTCGCCCTCCTCCTCCTCTTGCAGCACCTGTCTCCCAGCTGCTCACTTGTACCCGCAGCATGACTTACTGCTGTATTATTTGCTTTTTCCAGACGGATGCACTGCCAGCCGCAAATGTCAGCTACACCTCACACGGTTGAATGTTTCAGACAAGCTGAGCCAGACAAAAATCACACATGCTTCCAATTCTAAAAGCGGGCAAAACTGTAATCTTTAGTGAGCCACATGTAGATTATAAAATAATAAAAGCAAAACAAAATGGTTATTGCAAATGTCAAGATAGTTGCTTCTTTTAGGAGGAAGAGTTTATGGCCGGAGAGGGCTGGCCTGGATGCTGGCATCGTGCTGCTTCCTGACCAGGATGATCGACTTGCAGTGGTCCTTTAAACCAGCTTGAGCTTTTAGGCACTTTGCTGTATGTATCATGCATCTGATTAAAAATATGGCAGACATGGAAACCAGCTAAGAGATACAATGTAAGCATAATTGGGAGAACCATAAGAAACAACGTTGGCTGGGTGTGGTGGCTCACGCCTCCAATCCCAGAATTTAGGGAGGCTGAAGTGGGTGGATCACCTGAGGTCAGGAGTTCGATACCAGCCTGGCCAACATGGTGGAACCCCACGGCGAAAAATACAAAATGAGTCGGATGTGGTGGCAGGCACCTGTGGTCCCAGCTCCTTGGGAGGCTGAGGCACAAGAATCACTTGAACCTGAGAAGCAGAGGTTGCAGTGAGCCAAGATCATGCCACTGCACTCCAGCCTGGGCAACAAAGCGAAATTCTGTCCCCTCCCCCCCTCAAAAAAAAGCAATGTAACAAACTTAGAACAGATGAAATACTTGACGGCACCACCCCTGGGTTCCTGGGCTGAATCGCACCCACTAGTAGCACATTTACCTTAACACGCTGCTGGACTCTACTCATAGAGATGTGGGGTTTTTGCAACCATATTCAGAACTGGGAGGCGTAGTTTTGTGGGCAATTTTGATCAGTATCACACTCAGTTCATAGAATTTGGAAGCTCACCTTTTTTTCAGATTGGAAAAATAAGTGATGATGCCAACTTGGGCCCATGAGACCGAGATTCTGGGCGTCTGTTGCAGCCTGTGTCGGCCATCCGCTATTCGCCTGTTGTGATATGGGACCCACCCTGCACAGACCAGAGCAGCAAGGCAAGGCCACTGGGCCTTTCTAATTACAGAAGCCGACACCCCTTCTTGTTGCTGCAGCTCGTTGGTTAGACTGTCTGGCACCCGCGGCGGACAGCACGCCGGGAGAGCCTGGTCCACTTCGGGTCTCCCAAGCGGTTCCCTCTTCTGCAGAGCGAGATTCGACTTCTCAAGAGCTTGTGTGGGTCAACCAGGATAGAGAGCTACTTTAACGAGGTCCCTTTTCTTCCTGCTTTGTCCCGTGTCAACCACAACTCCCCTTGCTGGTGACTGAAATTTCAGGGAAGGTAAAATTCAGCTTCCATGCCCCAATCCAGTTTTGCTACTTCAAAGCCCTTGACATTCTAACTCTGCTGTCCCCTGCTGGACCTCTCACTTCCCAGGCTGCTCATCTGGACGGAAGAGAGCTCTGGGAGTGGAGCAGCAGTTCCTAGGAGTGCTGCTTCGACCTGAGCCCCGCTTCTCAAGGGCAGAGGCACAGCGTTCACCAGCCAGGCAGTCTTGCTCACCACCTCGCGTGCGAGCATGTCCCAGCGTCCTGGCGGTGCTGGCCACCGGGTGGCTGCAAACCCCTGGAGCCTGGCAAACCTGAAAAACAAGCCACTGCAGGGAGCATCGTAACAGAACACACTTGAGGGGTGTCCTCTCCTGGGTCCTCTGCATAGGGATGCAAACTTAGGTGCGCAGGGTAAAGCCTGCGGGCTTTTTTTGAGACAGAGTTGTACTCTGTCACCCAGGCTGGAGTGCAGTGGCGCAATCCTGGCTCCACTCCCAGGTTCAAGTGATTCTCCTGTCTCAGTCTTCCAAGTAGCTGAGATTACAGGTACATGCCGCCACACATGGCTAATTTTTCGTGTTTTAGTAAAGATGGAGTTTCACCGTGTTGCCCAGGCTGGTAAACTCCTGAGCTCAGGCAATCCACCTGCCTCAGCCTCCCCAAGTGCCAGGATTACAGGCCTGAGCCACCGCGCCCGGCCGCACGTGGGCTTTATTGCCACATTCCCTACTGTCATGTATGTTTAAATATTTCCAAAATACAACTTTTCTTTCATGAAATGATCATGAAAGTTGAGAGCAAGCTAAAAAGTCCCACTTGGCAAATTAAGTTGGAAATCCTATTCTTAGTGGAGACAGGGTTTCTCCATGTTGGTCAGGCTGGTCTCAAACTTCTAACCTCAGATGATCTGCTCACCTTGGCCTCCTAAAGTGCTGGGATTACAGGGGTGACACCCTGCGCCTGGTCTGTACCAACTTTTGAAACATGGAGTACAAGGGCATAAATGACCTACATTGCCAACACTGCCATTAACCCATCGAAACTTATCTGCCCACCACTATATTATACAAATTTTCCTAAGAGTCAAGGTCTCACTGTTGCCCAGGCAGGGAATGCAGTGGCCATGATCACAGCTCACTTCAGCCTCCCGGGTGAATCAGCATCACCACCTTTTAGAATTTCATCACACAAAGGGGCTTTCATGAGATGCATGGGTCAAGTAGTGCCAATCTTCAGAGTGCGAGCTAGGGCCTAGCCACTCCCTTACCTGGTCAGCGGGATCTATCAGGGAGGCCCCACGAGGAGCGGAGCAGGACAGGAGAGCCGGCGACTCCCACCCAGAGCTGGGAGGCTTTTGAGGATGAGGTACATGGCCACCTGGGCATGGTTTGGGATGGCCACACTTTTGAACGTTTTGGTCTTAGGAGTGAAAGGCTCAGCCCCTAACGGACTTGTGGTGGGATCCCTGCATCGGTCAGCTGGCTGTCACTGCAGTCACACCACCAGCATGGGTGGCCTGAATTCCTAGACACAAGTCAGCTCAGGGAAAACACCAGACAGCGCCTAAAGGCAGATCTGCAGCGCAGGCTTCTGGCTCCCATAGCCATCGTAGAAACATGGACACAGACTACTGGTCCACGATGTGCCACGCAAGCATCCACGCTCCATCCCACGTGCCTCCCTGGAATGCACTGGGCTGTGGAAGCAGACTCAGGAAATGAGGGAAGGTAACAGGCCGGGTGCACCCCGTGTCTCATCACAGGATGCAGTCTACAGTGTGCGTACTAATTACAGCTAAGCATTTCTTCATTAACCACTTACAAAAGAGAACCCAAAAGGCTGTCTAGGACAGTCTCCAGAGAGTCTGGATTATTTGTTAACAAGTAGGTAACAAGAATATTTACCCCTCACCTGGTATGTGTTTTATTTCATGCCCTAAGTTAAAAAGTACAATTTCATTTCTACTCAAAGTGGGAGATGGATATTATTAATCTCTACCTCCAACATTGATGACTAGCAGGTCTATAAAGAAGAAATTTAAAGAACTTCCACGAGAAATAAGTTACACAGAGAACACTGTTATCACTACAAATTTTATTCAGAAACCCATCTTTGTGTTTTTTTTTTTGTTTTTTTTTTTTAAAAAAAATTCCCCTTATGAACTGGTTTGTTCAATCAACTACAACACTTTCTAGCAGACATAAGGTAAAAATGGCATGGCTCAGAATCGCCCGGATCTTTCACGATCTCTCGACCGCCTCCTGTCACGCTCCCGTCCGCCGCCGCCTCCACCACCACCACCGCCGCCGCCACCGCCACGACCACGGTCTCTAGACCGGGAACGACGCTCACGGGATCGGGATCTTGATCTATGCCTGCAACGGAAGAACAGAAACAAAACCATGCCATCCACACCAGAGGATGCAACAGAACCACAACTCACTTGGAAATACCGTGCACCTCCTTAACGTCAACGGCACTAACAAAGAAAAACACTGCCAGGCTGGGCACAGCGGCCCACGCCTGTAATCGCAGCTCTATGGAAGGCCGAGGCAGGTGGATCACAGGGTCAGGACATCAAGACCAGCCTGGCCAACACAGCAAAACCCCATCTCTACTAAAAATACAAAATTAGCTGGGCGCAGCTGCAGGCGCTTGTAATCCCAGCTACCCAGGAGGTTGGGGCAGGAGAATCGCTTGAACCCTGGGAGCAGAGGTTGCAGTGAGCTGAGATTGCACCACTGCACTCCAGCCTGGGCGACAGAGACAGGCTCAAAAAAAAAAAAAAAAAAAGATGCAGCTTAGAAGTGAACAGTGTAATACCTTCCATCTTCTGTCTTCTAGAACCAACTCAAATGATCACAGGAAATCCTGATAAAATGAACTGGACACACACCATCCTCAGCCCTCACTGACTGACACTGCACTTCAGGGACTTTCCAACCCAGCCCCCTCTCTTCAGGTGCTTATAGCTACTGTGTCTATGAGGCCGATTTCTGGGCTGGGGACAGTAAGGTTATTTTTCTTTTATGCTTCTTTTGTGTTGACAATAAAACAGTCACCATCTATTTCCTAAGACATGTTTAACCAAAGAGGGATGAGAACCCCTCTACACTCAGACCTCACTCTAACTAGGAAATGCAACTTGTTAGATTGTGCCATGTTGATCTTCTCTGCTCTGTGATCTGACTGTCGGGCATTTAAATGTAGGATCGGACAGATGTGACCACCGGGCCCAATTCTGCCAGTGTCCCGAAAGGAGGATGCCACCGATTCCCTAAAACAAAATGAAATGCCCTGAAACCAACAAACAAAACCCGAAGAAGCCCCAATGGACATGTGAGATATTTAAAGCAAGCAGGTCCAACCTGCAGCCCGACACAGACAGATTCGTCAACTTTCTGAAAACATGAGATGTTTTTGTGATTTTTAAAAAAGTTATCAGCTAGCGTTAGTGTGTTATGTGTGGCCCAAGACAGTTCTTCCAGTGTCCAGGGAAGCCATCCCTGGTGTAAAGGAGGTCATGACATCTAACAGTATTAATAGTATCTGGGAGAAGAAACCGAGTGCCCACTTTCTCCACGAGCCTTATTCCCAAGGCTGCCCAGCTACCCGCACTCTTACTTGGTTATTAAGCTTTGATGTCTACTTGAGAAGTTGGATAATGAAGTTACCTGTGTGCAGGTGAATATTCTTCTCCAAAGAGGATATCTGGGTATTTTAAAACATGTACTATGTTCTAAGCACTGCCTTTAAAAAAAACAAGAACGACACCTATGCCACAGTTTTTGGAGGGGCAATGGTGTGAGGAGAGAAAGCAGCTACAGAGCGTAACAATGGACACAGGAACACTCACTTCTTGCGACGGCGCCCGTACAGCTCCCGCCGCAGCTCTCTGGAAATAGGCTTCAAATGCATGAAGTTGCAGAAGCCGCCTCGCGTGCATTCTCTGTGGATTGGAAGGAGACATTCACTACCTCGTGTGCACACAGCCCCAGACTGTGCGCGGTCACGTCAGTCGCCCCACACTCACCCCATCTCATACTGACGGCAGCAGGCTTCTCTGAAGTCCGTCACGGGCGACAGCTCGGCGTGGATCGGCTGTCCATTAAACCAACGGTTATTCAAGTCGATCACAGCCTTTTCCGCATCTTCCTCACGGCGAAACTGGAGACGGAAGACAAAGGCGCTTGCCACCCACGCTTTACTGACTTTCCCAATTACTGATCCAAATACGTATCAGAGATGCACACTCAGGTATGGGAAGGCGGAATGGTACTGCAGGATAATTTAAAAATTCTTTATTTTCAATCAGATTAACTTCAAAATTTTGCCAAATGCCGCTTTCATTTTCAAATTCAACTGGTTGAGGGAGCAAATGACTGTGTAGGTAAAGAAAGTTTTATTCAATAAAAAGGAAGCCAAACCTGTGAGTAAACCTAACTCGTCCTTAGTCCGAACAGCTTCTAACCAACAGGTACTAAATATTCTACACTGAAATAATGACCGAGTATACCGTCCGTCCTTCAGTTCTGCTGGCCGGGTGCATGGGCAGCCCAGCCACGGCCACACAATGCAGCCGGTAAGTGGCGAGCCAGTGCCCCCGATCCCTGCTGCGCGTCTGAGCATCCAGGACCCCAGGGTCCCCCGCGACAGGCACCCCTCCTGTTGGCCTGAGCACCGGCACACGAAGCGGCTGTGCATGCCGCCTTGGTCTGGCTCCTACCTTGACGTACACGTTCCCCACCAGGTGGTCGCCCAGGTTATCACAGACGTTCATCTCCTCAACTTCCCCATACTTCTCCTCCATCTCTGTAAAAACCTCCTGAAGGGAGATCACAGTGGTTTAAGGTTTGTTATACATTAACACGTATAATTAGATGTAACTCATGTATGTTTACTAGCGGAGAAAAACTTTAAATCCTTCCAAACAGACACAGAAGGTGAACAGGTCTATCAGTTACAGAGGTCAATTCTCTCACCTCAAAAAATTCATCATAGTGTTCCTGCATCTCAACATCGCTCACAGCACCTGGAAACAACAGAAATCTTGCTGGTTAGAACGTGTTAACCCAGTGAACTCTTGTGCTTAAACTGTTACAGTAACACACGAGATTCTCTAGAGAAAAGCCCGGCAGAGCTGCACCCACAGGACGCTGAGCCACACTGCTACTTGGGAATGGTGTCCAGTGTGGTGAGATGCTACATGCCCCCATGGCAGTCTCAATTCTGGCCACTAAAATAGTAAAATCACAACCAGTCTTAATCAGCATTGAAAGGGCCGCATTTTGAGAAAAGCATGAGCAAAAAAGTGACTCTCTCAAACTAAGAATTTTCTTCCCTCCCAAGATGCAGTCTTGCTCTGGTGCCCAGTGGCTGGAGTGCTGTGGTGATCTCTGGAGTGCGGTGGCATGATCTTGGCTCAATACAACCTCCACCTTCTGGGTTCAAGCAATTCTCATGCCTCAGCCTCCGGAGTCGCTGGGATTACAGGCACACGACACCACGCCCGGCTAATTTAAAAAAATTTTTTTTAGCAGAGATGGGGTTTCACCATGTTGGCCAGGCTGGTCTCGAACTCCTGACCTCGGGTGATCCCCCCGGCTTTGGCCTCCCAAAGTGCTGGGATTACAGGCGTGAGCCACCGTGCCTGGCCTCAAAATAAGAAATTTTAAGATAAAGGGATTTCTAGCTCTCTGGAATCCCCTCCCACATAGTGGGAACTCCAAAAAAGAAAAAAAATTTTTTTAAGATAAATTTTTCTTCCTTTTAAGATTTAGAATAAAGGCCAAGTAAGCACACTGATGTTTCCCCCTCTTCTATTAGTTTAAAATGAAAGCCAAAAGCAGGGTAAATGATGAAGAGTGTATGTTCTTAACTAGTCTCTTATGGACTGCCAGCCATGGAATGCTCTAAAATTCCTTCTGATGTGATTAAAACCGAAGCAACCATGAAGACTCAGTAGGACAGTTACCACGCAACACTGTAGTATTTTGGATGCCCTCAAATAAAGGGAACGTTACAATGCTTTGTTGATAAAGCATTTTTAAGTTTTATATTCCCATACTATTTTCATCAGTTTATTCTTCATAATTCACATGTATTAAGTAAAATCAAGTCTGTTGTATGGGCAGATTTTGCAAATTTACACTCTATCCCCATTATTATTCTATCAAATTTAATTTTTTTTTTTTTTTTTTTTTTTTTTTTTTTTTTGCCAGGCTAGTCTCAAACTCCTGACCTCAGGTAATCCACCCACCTCAGCTCCCAAAGTCCTGGGATTACAGGTGTGAGCCACTGGGCCTGGCCCATTCTATCAAATTTTAGGTTCAAATAATAGAATTCTCTAAACCCTGAGAAATCACAAAGCTGGTATATCAATAAACATGTTTAAATCTGCTAGATCAGGAGCTGGCAAAACGGTCTTTGAGCTTTGCTTAAAACTTTAAAAAAAATTTTTTTAAATTTATGTATTTTTTTTGAGATGGAGTCTCACTCTGTCACCAGGCTGGAGTGAAGTGGCACGATCTGGGCTCACTGCAACCTCCGCCTCCCGGGTCCAGGTGGATTCTCCTGCCTCAGCCTCCCAAATAGCTGGGACCACAGGCGTGCACCATCATACTCAGCTAATTTTTGTATTTTTACTAGAGGCGGGGTTGCACTATGTTGGCCAGGATGGTCTTGATCTCTTGACCTCGTGATCTCCCCAACTTTGCCTCCCAAAGTGCTGGGATTACAGGCGTGAGCTACCACGCCCAGCCCCCCTTTTTATCTTTAACAATAAAAAATAACTTCTTGTCTTTGAATTCTGAGAATGATTTAAGTTCACTTTCTAACCTATCTGGGCTGATTTAGTTATTTTTGAATTTCCAGGATTCTACTTTGCTTTCAAACCCAAATTTTATTAAGTGTAACGACTCTGCCAGCCTGCCAATCGTATCACAGGATATCTCAATTTAAAAGCTACTGGGAATGTCCCTTCCTCTCCGAGTAGAAATCAAGTTATACACAACAGAAGAGCAGGCCAAAGAAGCCGGTAACCAAGGGCAGACTGTAATACTGCAAACTCATTTCCTTCCCCACAGCAGAAGAGTGTGAAGGGGAGAAAAATATTTACATGTTCAAACTTTAAGCAGCTTTGAGAAAAGGTTTTGTGGTGATTATTTTAAACTATTGGCTACATTTATTCTGCTTAAAATGTTTCAGTCAATCAAATGACTTGAAAGGCAGAGACGAGTGCATTACGGTATTGATTTAAGACTTACTCATGACTCAGTCTATGTTAAATGCTACAGCTTGGAAAACAAAGCGGTTTTAACAGAAACACCGTTTTTAAACTGGGATTGATGTTTAACTTTAACCCACACAGTTGACGCTTATTTTTCTACATACTAAAGGCTATGTTAAAAAGAGCCAATAATTTTAGGTAACTGATTTCTTCCTAAAATGATAAATTAGAATTTGATCTAGTTTGTAGAATCTGCACCCCAGAACTGGAATATATCGTAATTGCTAATTTTAGTTTGTAGCATATACAAAACAAAAGTACTGTGAACTGCAAATAAAGACACAAAGAAAACTAATACAACATTCTATTGTCAATAAAGCATACACAGTCCCCAAATAAACGAGCAGGGCAGAGGATTAATCACTGTTACTCAGTCACCTACTTCCATTCGCTTTCATCCCAGGGCAGGGTTATTAACAAAAATTCTTTAATAAGTGCATATATAAACATTTCCCTCCCCCTATTCATCTTATTTCTTTAAAAAACAAAAGAAAGCAAACAAACAAAAAAATAGGTATTTTAAATCATGGGTTACCAAGTAAATCCTGCTACCATCCTATTCAGGGAAAGAAATCTCTACTATCAGGTCAGTAATAGCACTGAAAGCATTTAGTGTCTTGGCAGGAGAAGCTGACAAGAACGTCCCATCCACACATGGAAATGCGTACCACTGTGTGTGAGGAAGCATAACCCTGAGGCCTCCCAGTGTGGGGCCAGCTCCAGAGGGGACTGTCCCCTGGATCACGTACCCCGTGTAGGTTATCCTGTTAACTGAGGGGCTCTGGTTCAAGTGTGTACACAATATAGGCTTGTGGGTATCCAAGGGTACCTCGATTTTTACTGCTTTAAAACAGAATGGTGAAGGGGAAGTGTCTATCTTTGGTTTGGACTTTTTGATTTAACTAAAAGTCCAGGTGTTCATTTAAATTTATCCATAAATGACTACATTCATTCTGTAGCTGGATGGCTGTAAAAATTCATTTTAGTTTTCTGAACTTTCCAATCATACGCATCTGTATCTTCTTCTCTAAGAATTATCTTTAAGTAAATATCCGCAATCTAAATTTAGTATTTCCCAGTACAGGAAGAAATTGGTAGCGTCTACTGAATGCCTAGTTCAGAGCTATTTCTAAATGGAGCAAACCAATTCCATCTCCTAGAGCTGGAGACTGGATCTATGCAGTGCGTGGACAGAGGGGACAATCTTTTCTGCCAAGAGCCTATCTAAGTGGAGGACCCCAGCGCGGGTTAGACAGGTCGGCACGGGGCTGCTGGGTGAGGAACTCAGGAGCAATGCAAGCTGCAGACCCTGATTTGGGGAACTTTCTCAGAACTGTTCTCACAAGTAAAGGGTGTACTCCAAAATGGAGTTCAAGGAAAAAAGGCTAATAAATAAAATCTGAAATAACTTCTTTTTAAAATTCCAGAAGGTGAGAGAAATGTTCAAATATTGTTGCTCTTAAGAGGGAAGAATGGGATTCGACATTTAATTCCAGTACGTTCCCTCTACGTGACGGCCACAGGAAGGGAAGAGGGAGCAGCAGCAGCTCCTGACTGTTGTAAAGGGCGCCCTTTCCCTGTCCAACACACGGGCGGGAGCTCAAATCTCCGGCACAGGTGGTTTCCGTGGGGTCAGTGGGACGAAAGCTCCTCGCCACCTCTAGTGAAATGCGGTCCTTGACACTAGCACGGCAGACCAGGTGGAGTGGACACTGAGCTCTGACACGCAAGCCCAGGGAACCAGGGAAGGAACTTGTATGAACTTACAGCGCAAACCGTCAGCAGACTGGGAAGAGTTTTGAGGGTTACGGTAAATGTTCAAGAGGGCAATGGTCTGAAATACAAAACGCAACAACTTTATATTATGGAAAATTAAAGGTAAACACTTAACCGGCTGCCTCTGGCAAGTGCTTCAGTTGAGATTCAGTGCTGAAAAAAGAGCAAGTTATTTTCTTCAGAAGCAGAGACGTTTTCTTAGTTGATGGCTGCCTTGAAATACCCTAACACTGCAGTGTAACGGAGGTCTCATGATATGCCAGTCTTGTACTTCTGCTTACACAATGTGCAAACTCTCCTTTTCAAAATTCCAATTCAGGTAAAAGCACAATCGTTTGCCAGGCTAGCACTAAAATGTTTAGATATGACAGAAAATTTTTAACAAACTCAGAAAGAATGATGCCGATGTAAATTGAAGGAAAAACTTACGGTTATTAGAGAAATACAATGGCTACATATCATGAAATCTCCACTTCCTGGGGGAAAAATGGTAATAGTGAAATAAAACCCACACTTATTGGGCGACTTACCTTATTGATTCCTTAATATTCCTAAGAGTTTTAATTTTACAGAAAGAACTTAATAACGGCCAAAGGTTCAGTCACTGTAAAGACCAGTGAACGGCTCAAAAGGTTAAAATCCGTTTCACGTGGACGGACCTGCTCTCATGACAAATGTCAATCAATGGAGGTGGCCTGGCCAGTGAACCTTCCCTAGAAGGGAAAGCCTCCTGAACGTGGCCGAGTATCAAGTTCTTGCCGTGTGCGCCAAGGAGTTCCAGCACCTTGTCCTGTTTGCAACAGCTCTATGTCAGCAGCTCAGAAGCCAACAGTATTGTCTCAATTAAGAGTGGGCTCTTTAACACCATTGTTTTACAAAAATTTCTCCAACTGTGGGACTTACAGTGTGAGCCGTCAGCCGTCTGTGCACTGTTTTGGGGATTACGATAGATGTTTTGAATCAAGATGGTCTGCGGGGAAAAAAAAATAAAAAGGGGAATTCTACTGGCTGCTGTGCATATATTAGACAATTGCAAAGAGACAATTTGTTTGCAAATGGCTACACGCCTGCTTTCTCCCGCAAGTCAGACACTTGTCTTCTGAAGAGTACACCAAAGCCCTCATATTATGAAAACAGAGCTTGAGCAGTGACTTGGTCAAGTCAGCCAGCAACCAAGAGAAGAAACTGTACTGTTTTGAGTGGTCCCCCGTTTCCAATGTTCAAGTGTTTTAATGCAAGATCAGTAACAGAACACTAACATTTTCTTGTACTTCAAGCTAGCAGACACCAAGATGTGGAAAAATTCACATGATAATCATATTCCTCACGCAAGATAATTTTTCAAAACCAAATGCGTAACTCAGCTGTCTGCAGTACATCAAGTTCTCTGGTCTCCTAGCAAAACAGGCACACCACACAGGTTTCTCAACTGTCATGGACACCCGGTCTGATTGACACTTTCTTGGTGGGATCTCTGTTTACATAATACAATAGCTTAAAACATTTGCTCTTTTCCGATCCTTCTTTTAAGGAAAAAAAATCCTTTTAGCCCTTGTGCTTTACACTGGATCAGGCAGACTTGAAACCTTACACTGTACCGTTCTTCTGAAAATCAAGTTGTCTGAAAAAACAAACCATGTGTAAGTTAGTAGGCTAATAGAGCACATGAATCTTAACGTCCATATCACTGTAAGCAGCTTATAAAGATACCCACCCTAAATTATGCTAGAGATTTACAAGCTAATCAATCCCTCGCATGATTTGGAAAAATAAACGTTTCATCTCAACAGTATGCATGGGAAGCAGCTCTGTCAGTGGTGTTTCACAAAACCAGCCAATTCCATTTCCAGCTCCACTGAAAGGGGAGTGGTTGTATGAAGAGCGCCCCTCAGTCAAAAGTCTGCAGCCGGGAAGCCCACCTAAGAGGGAGGTCTGACAAACTATTGAACCACTCGGACTCAAACTGGCACCTGCATCAGGGCCCATCTCTTCCCTAAGCCATCAAGTACTGCCCGGAGTCAACTGAACTCAGGCCTGGGAGGTTTCCCAAAGCTGACTTTACTCATGACAACTCTGATGAAAAGCTAAACGGAGCCCAATTATTCAACAGTACAGTTCAGTTGGTCTCATTCAGATACTCTGCCAGTGGCTATTTAATGAAGGCAGCTTAACATCAAGAGGCAATGCAGTCCCATTAAAACAGGGGTGGCTGGGATTGCCTGAAACCAACCAGAACAAACTCACACATCAAACTAGGGCGCTTCAGCTGCCACGCTCTACTGGCTCCATCCAGCTCCGATGGGCTCTCCCCACCACTGATCCGGAGTGCCTAAACTAACCACATTCTCAGGTAATCCCCGATCCAGAAAACCATAAAGCAAGTGCCTCTGGCCAGATTAAACTTTTAGAATCGGGAATAGCTTATTTCTCTTAGCCACCTGGGAGACCCCCCTGCCAATCACAGAACTGGGAGGTCACTTAAGGGGCTTGGTTATAGCACAATCCATGGCCACTGGCTTAATTAGCGGAGATTCAGTTCATAAATCAAAACATACAAGAAAAAACAATTACAATTGTTTTTTTTTAATAATTGTAAATTTAAAACCAGTTCTCCACGATTTTAAAATTCACAAAAAGAGACATGTTGAGAGCTATGAAAAAACAAGACTGCTGTTACACTAACCACTTGGTAATTAGGACAATGGAGGAAAAGCCATCATCCTCTTCTCTTCTAAAAACACTGTGCACTGTGGGGTTGGCCACGGGCATCACCAGGAAAAAAACTGTGTTTCCCCTCCCAGCTCACTTATACCAAGTGGCAGATTTTCTTAAATGCGCACAGGAAAACACACACAAAGATGTGAGCTCAAAGGCAGAGTCTGGCAGCTTCCAGGGGCCACGCAAAATACCTACTCAACGGTTCAGAGGCTGCACATTTAGACTTCAAGGAGGGGTGGGGGTGGCGTTGGAAGGAGCTCCCCAACCCTCCATCTAGAGAGACTTGGGCATAGATTTTCAAATTTCAAATGTTCTCATCAACTTGGGCACAAGTTTTCTGCTCTTAATAGAGGTGCTTTCTCCCTTTCATCCGTAAGTGATCCTTCACAGCGTACAAACCTTTGTCTTTTCTTCTACTGACCAACAATAAAACTATCAAAAAATCACAACTTTCGACTGAACTGAACTCAGAGCAGCTCTACGCCCAAGAAAACAGGCACTCCTCAATTCACTGAACAGATCCGCTCTGAGCAATTTACGGCCCATTTTCTACCTTTAAGCCCCATTTTCCGTGTTTCCATGACATGATGCAACTTGCTGTTTCCTCAACTAGGGATGTGAAAGTCAGGACAGTCAGAGAAGCTCCAGTGGCACCACGGGCCTGGTGACAATCACGCTGGCTTGTACAGTGGCTCCCTCATCTCTACTGTCTGGAGACGGCAGAGAGCAGAGAGCCCACTCTGTGTCCACTGGTGCCTGGAAGAGGCTAAGCCAGGGCTGGCACGGCCACCCCCTCTGGACCCATATCTATTAGAGGGGTAGGGAAGATGGCAGGGCAGCAAATGTCAGGCGCAGCTAACACACAAACATCAAAAACTTGTTTTTAAAGTTTCTCTAATGATAAAAACCAGGAGTGGTGCTCTCAGACCTTGCACTGGGAGAGGGTCTGCCTCATTTTAACAAAAGAACACGCTTATGAATACAAATGGAAAATACAACTACTAGAGAAAAAAATCACTTGCTCAATATGTAGAAATTAACTGTCTTTGAAAAGAACATGAAATTTTTTACAATTTACATAAAAAAAAAGCAAACAAACCTGGCTAAACGTCGGTTTATTGTGCAACCGAGAGCACCTGTCTCCATGACGACATGCTCCGATTTTGAAATAAAATGAACAGTTGACTCTGTAAGGGAAAAGAAGAGCTGATTATTTTGCTGGGAAGATACCAAACACACGGAAATATGTCACCAGCACGACACACACCATCAAAGTGCTTTAGCCTCACAGAAACATGACAACGTTTTTCTGTGGTATTAAGCACCTCCTCTTCCTTGCTGTATTTTAGGACAGCTTAACTTCAACTTCCCCTTCTTCAAACATACTACTCGTTCAACAAAGACTACTCTAATTCTAGCTCGACTCCTCCTCATTGAAATCTCCATTTTCCTAACCGTACAGCTTTTCTCCTGTTTTTTTTCTTAAATGGAGTATTAAATTAGTCTAAAGCTAACTGTAACTAAAGCTGTATCTGCTCTCCAGTTCTCCACAATGAAGCTCTCTCTTGAAAACAGCAGTGTAGTGAGGGTTAAGACCCCAACTCCGCTACCAGCGGCCTGGGCAAGTCACCCTAGCTCTCAGGTGTCATTTGTACTGAGGAAAACTCCATGTGGCGCTGTTCTGAGAGTCAGCTAGAACCAATGTGTGTTTCATATACAGTGCTCATCAAGTGCTGTAATGATTTAAGAAAAATGGAAAACCAAGTTCAGAGTCTCTCTAAACTCTGACACCAGACCAACAGGGAGTTCCAAAAATAGGTCTGAAGTAAACCAACTCTCCTGGTCTCAATACAATGAAAACAAGCTGTTAGGGGACTGACCAAATCCAGCTAAGGAAACACCTAACGTCACCTTCTGTCTCTTGCGAAACCCTCCCTTAATACTGTTCAAACACACTGACAATCCAGATCCATATCCAGCGGAGCCAGCAATCCTGACTGTATGCCAGCAATGCCAGGTAGGGAAGCAGATCTCTACGGAATTAGGGCATCTTACCAGATGGACTCCTTTCAAATTCAATTTTTTTTTTTTTAACCAAGTGTCATTACGTTTTAAACAGTCAATCCAGAGTTAAGACTGAAGGGCCTCAACCTCAGTGAAATCTGACGGACCATGAAGACTGACTAGCCATCAACTTATTATCAGGTAGCAATAAAGATGGGAAAGTGAATTTGCCAGGAGAGGAAAGTGATATATATTTGCAAACTTATAGGTCTTACTTTAGATTATCTAACTTGAAGAGACAATAGCATATCTTTAGGAAGTCACCTGAAAATAAAGATTATTGAAAAACTACCTCAGAATGGGCAAGCCCTGTGGTTAAACAATATCTGATTATTCCATATAATTAAACCATAAACAAGCTATCAGGATATGCCTGAATCTAGCAAACATCTATGACTTCAAATGCAATAAGCTGAACATTTTTTAATTGGTAGAGACCTATATTTTATTCTTAGCTTAATAATTAAAACAAAGAGAAACCATCAAGCTTTATTTTTTAGGAGCTGATCCTGTTTTCTGGAAGCTAAAATCCCATTCCCTGAAAAGAAAACACAAGTAAACCCAGATTAAATAGTCAACTTTTCTGAATTAAAACCATAACTTTTACAGCATAGCCCAAATAGGTTGAAATATGATTACAGCAGAAATATAGGAATATAGCCTTTCACAAGACACAAAAGTCACGGCACAAACGATTATGAAAAGGTGAAATTAATGAGGCCCCCTGATCCTACACGCGTTCGGTTCTTCATCCTAAACTCAGAGAAGCCTCTTGTTCCAGTGCTGTCTATTCATTCGCCAAGATCATACCATGAGTTCCTTAAGGATAACATCCAAATTTTACCCACTTTTAAGGCTCCAGAAATTGGCCTAGAGTTGACCTCCACTAAATGTTTCTGGAGTGTGAGTATTACTGGTGATTTTGACTTAAAATTTTGCTAGAAAGAAATATAGCCCCCTCATCGAAACAACACAGGAGATTCTACCATGTGTGAAGAGAACATTTTACAAGATAGACTCCATCCTGGAAAAGAGAAACATTTTAAATAGAGTTTGAAAAAAGTGGCATTAAAAACATCTATGACAAATTTAGGGATTTACCACTGAAAACATAAAATCATGTTAGCTTTGTATGGCACTGAGGAATGCCAAGATAATCTACTTACTGAAAGAGTAGATTAAGCCAGATGCTGAGTCTTTAGGTTTTCAAAGAGAGAATTATCCTTCAAACGTCTGAAAACATTCGCTTTAGTCTAAACTACAGCCAACTCACTGGAAATTGATACGTGTCAAGGTGGCAATTAAACAAAACTGAAATTATGTTTTGCTTTTAACCTAACAGTTGATTAGGGAAAGCATGCAACCCTTAAGGAAAAAACGCACCAAAACATCTTTTTCTTGATATCAGAACTGTGTCAAGAACAGTCACCGACTTAAAAGCTTTCAACTTATACGATGGGTTTATCGGGGTATTAAATGTATTTTCGATTCATGATGGGTTTATCGGAAGGCAATCCCATCGTAAATCCAGGAGCACCTGTATTTTAACAGCAGATCACGTCTTTGTGGTTAGACAGTTAGTCCAGTAGTCTCCACCATACTTTTCCTCGTCATATGTCCTTATTGCCGACCCAGAGGTCGCTTAAACAGGCAGAGGCTTGCTAAGTGGATAAAACGCCAACGCTTAGGACCCTAAGTTAGATAAGCGACTGAATCCTGGCGAGGCGGGTACCAGAGCCTGCTCCACAGGACTTCCACAGCTGAAAGTTGGAGCAAACGTGTCCACATCGAAAAGGCCCGGATGCGCCAGACAACTTTCAGTGCTGCTCGAGGTGGCTTCCGGGGGCCAGAGACTGAAGGCCCCGATATCGGGCGATCAGCCTGCCCAGGCCCCAGAGCGAGAGACGGCGTCCCAAAAAGAAGCCCCATTCATTCGCCCCGCTCCATTCTTCCGCCGCGCGGCCCACGAGGCGGGTGCGGCGCGCGGCTCCCGGAGGGCGCGCAAGGGGCCGGAAGGGCCGCCGCACCTTCCCGCCGCCGAGCCCCTCCCCCGACGCCGCCGCGCCGGCCCGCTCGGGCCTCCACGGTCGCCCTTCCGCCGCCTCAGCCGCCCCTCGCCCCGATCGCGCCCAACCCCCGACAGGCGGCTCCCACTCACTTGTCTTTCTCGGTGCCGAAGATGGAGGCCAGATACTCCGCCATTTCCCACCCGCCGCCGCCGCCGCCACCGCCGACACTGCTGCCGACGCCGCCAACCCTGCAGACGCCCGCGGGAGACGTCACCCTGGCGCGACGACGCTCTTCCCCGCCTCGACGTGGCAGCAATACCCAATCAGGTGAGGCGCTGCCTGCGCGTGGGCGGAACGCATGCGCATAGGAAGCACGTACTGCGCGCGAAGGCTCCGCCTTTTCGGCCCTGGGAACCCGCGCCCCCTGCCGGCGCCCTCCCCGCCCGGCCCTCGTCCTCCTGCCCGGCGCTGGCCCTGCTCGGTCCTCCGCGCCGTGGACTGGGGGCTGGCAGGGCAGACCGAACCCGGGGCCGAGGGGCTTTTCCGCAGAGCCTCCTGGGGCTCGGTGCGGGGCGCTCAGCTCGACCCCAGCCCAGGGAATATTGAGAAGTGCGGCGTCCCCTTCCCCACACGCTTGCGGGTGTTGCGGGGGAACCGTCGACCTCAAAGAAAAAAAGCTGAGGCAAAGTTTGTATAAGTAGAGAGGTTATTTGGGCCAAGTTTGAAGATTGCAGCCCGGGAGCAGAGCTTCAAGTTGCCTTGAACATAGGACTAGCAACAGTTACAAGTGGGTTTATAAAGCAAAAGAGAGGGGCAGTTTTTAAATTGCTCACCAAGAATTTACATGAAAGTAACAGAAGCTATTGATTTACATTGTTCTTTGTGTCGTAATTCCGGTAAAGGAAGGTCATGGGTGAAGGCAGCGGGTCTGGAGCAATAGTGCCTTTAAACAATTGCCAGGCATGGGTGGGGGCCGCCGAAGCCCCATAGACCTGTCTCTCAGGGCCTGATTAACCTCGCACACCTCACATAGCTCGGGCGCTGTTTTTTTTCCTCGCACGCCGCTCAGCTTCCCCCTCCCTGAACGCTTGCCAGGTGCGACCTCCCCGGCACCCTGCGTTCTTTCAGTGGCCCGGCCAAGGCCACCCGCAGGTGGAGCTGGAAGGCCAGTGACTTGCCTCTGGGATACTCTTTCGGTCCCCTTAGGGCACAACGCTGGAACTATTCCGTGGGAAGGGTTGTGTTCCTCCTCCCCGTGTTTTAACCACCCCATCAAGTAGCCATTTTCATCGGGTTTCCCACATTCGTCAACTCATCTTCGATTTACCTAATTTCCAACCCAACTGTCTACTCTGGTTGGGTAGAAGTCAGACAGGGCCTGCTTCACTTACCTCCTCCTCAAGATGAGCCGCAGGCTGTGGGGAGGAGCGTGGGGTCCTCCTGGCTGGCCAGAGCTGAGCACTGGTGTTTGGACAGATTTGCGCGTTAGAATTGCATCTCTCTTGGCAACAGAGCATCTTCCCACTTGGGAAGGATCTGCAAACTGGAAACTTGCCTTAGGAACAGTAGGGACTCAGAGGTGTAAACCAAAAAGTATCTGAGACTGCTCAATGAATTTAGAAGTTTATATTGCCAAGGTTAAGGACAATGCCCGGGAGGAAACAGAATCACAGAAACAGTCTGGGGTCTGTGCCTTTCTCCAAAGATGACTTTGAGGGCTTTATTATTTAAAGGGGAAAAGTGGGCTGGAGGGGAAAGCGGGACAATAATTCCCTAACCCTAACCCCACACGTTGCAAGAGAAGAGAAGTGGGTGGGGAAGAGTCGACTGTGTACGGTTCACACTCAGCAAACCCGCACTTTACATAAGATAAGGGGATGTCGAACCTTTTATCTGTAGCCATCTGCTTAGGAACAAAAGGAAAGGCAGTTGCTTGCTTGTATGATAGCTTTCAGCTCATTTTTTTTTCTTTTTTTTGAGATGGAGTTTCACTCTTGTTGCCCAGGCTGGAGTGCAATGGCACCATCTCCTCTCACTGCAACCTCCACCTCTCGGGTTCAAGTGATCCTCCTGCCTCAGCCTCCCAAGTAGCTGGAATTACAGGCATGCAAAAACCAAAAAGCAATACAAAACCCAGTGTAACTGATGCTAATAGGAACACATATTCAGGGGAACCTAGCGGGTATGTGCCCAGGTAGCCATCCTCAAGCTTGGGCTCAAATAAGCTGTGTGCTTAATCATATTTTCTGAATTTCATTTTTTTTTTTTTTTTTGAGACCAAGTTTCACTCTTGTTGCCCAGGCTGGAGTACAGTGGCGCGATCTCAGCTCACTGCAACCTCCACCTCCCCGGTTCAAGCAATTCTCCTACGTCAGCCTCCTAAGTAGCTGGGATGACAGGTATGTGCCACCACACCTGGCTAATTCTTTGTATTTTTTTTAGTAGAGATGGGGTTTCACCATGTCGGCCAGGCTGGTTTTAAACTCCTGACCTCAGGTGATCCACCCACCTCGGTCTTCCAAAGTGCTTGGATTACAGGTGTGAGCCATTGCGTCCAGCCTGAATTTCATTATTTGAGGTTGACATTTTGGTGACCCAGATAGGAGCTGAAGCAGGCCTTCAGGGATTGCCATCACTTCATCAATAGTTGAAGCCTTGGTACCAGCACAAGCGACTATTGTTTACTCGACCTCACTGGCACTGGCAGGGGTCTCTGGTAAGGCCTGTCTTGGGATCTGAATCCTCCTAGCTTAGTTGAAGATTGAGACTTACACACTAAGAATTTGATAGGGTTGAAACTGAAGCGCCACTGAAAGGTAGGAGTTTCCATTTTTATTCTCTAGAGAGTCTGTTGACTGCAGATTTGTGATTTTCATTTCTCTCTGAGGTTTTGCTTATCTTTTTTATTTTATTTATTTTTTTTAAGAAAGAAAAGAAAAAAGAGAGAAAGAGAAGGAAGAAAAAGAGAATGAAAGAAAGAGAAGGAGAAGAAGAAAAAGAAGGAGAGAGAACGGGAATCTCTCTATTGCCCAGGCTAGAATGCAGTCTAGAAATGGATATTAAAAAGCTCTTTTATACTAATAATTGTGTTGTACACAATGGGGACAGGAAGGAATAAGGGAGGAAAATAACAAACAGCCAACCAATATTTCATTTAAACCTATGAAATGCTATGCAATTGCTGGGGAGTGATTTACTCCCAACCATGTGGTCACTTTTAGAATAGATGTGATGTGTTGCTGAAAAAAAATGTATGTTTTGTGGATTTGGAGTAGAGAGTTCGGTACATGTTTATTAAGTTTACTTGTTTGAGGTCTAAGTTCAAGTCCCAGGTATCCTTGTTAACCTTCTGTCTGATTAATCTGTCCAATATTGACAGTGTAATGTTAAAGTCTCCCACTATTATTGTGTGGGAGTCTAAGTCTCTTTGTAAGTCACCAAGAAGTTGCCCTATGTATCTGGGTGCTCCTATATTGGGTGCGCATAGACTTAGGATCGTTAGCTCTTCCCGTTACATTGATCTCTCTACCATTATGCAATGTCCTTCTTATCTCTTTTGGTTTCTATTACTTTAAAGTCTATTTTATCAGAGATGAGAATTGCAACTCCTGTTTTTTTTTTTTTTTTTTTTTCCTCTCCATTTGGTTGGCTAATCTTCCTCCATCCCTTTGTTTTGAGTCTCTGTATATCCTTGCATGTGAGATGGGTCTGGATGCAGCTTACCGATGGGTTTTTTGGAATGGCTGATACTGGTTGTTCCTTTCTGTATATAGTGCCTGTTTCAGAAGCTCTTGCAAAGCAGGCCTGGTGGTAATGAAATCTCTGAGTACTTGCTTGTTCATAAAAAATTTTATTTTTCCTTCACTTATGAAACTTAGTTTGGCTGGATATGAAATTCTGGGTTGAAAGTTCTTTTCTTTAAGGATGTTGAATATTGGCCCCACTATCTTGTGGCTTGTAGGGTTTCTGCTGAGAGATCTGCTGTGAGTCTGATAGGCTTCCCCTTAACCTGACCTTTCTCTCTGGCTGCCCGTAGTACTTTCTCCTTCGCTTCAACCCTGATGAATCTAATGATTATGTGCCTTGGGGTTGCTCTTTTTGAGGAATATCTTTGTGGTGTTCTCTGTATTACCTGGAGTTGGGTATTGTCTTGCCTTGCTAGGTTAGGAAAGTTTTCCTGGATAACATCCTGAAAAATATTTTCCAGCTTGGATTCATTCTCTCCGTCACATTCAGGTACACCTATCAAACGTAGATTAGGTCTTTTCACATATTCCCATATTTCTTGGAGATTTTGCTCATTCCTTTTTACCCTTTTTTCTCTAATCTTGTCTTCTCGTTTTATTTCGTTAAGTTGGTCTTCGACCTCTGAAATCCTTTCTTCTGCTTGATCAATTCGACTGTTAAAACTTGTGCATACTTCGCGAAGTTCTCATATTGTGTTTTTCAGCTCCATTAATTCACTTATATTCCTTTCTAAATTGTCCATTCTCGTTAACATTTCGTCAAACCTTTTTTCAAGGTTCTTAGTTTCCTTGCATTGGGCTAGAATATGTTCTTTTAGCTCACAGAAGTTTCTCATTATCCATCTTCTGAGGCCTGATTCTATTGATTCCTCACATTCATTCTCAATCAGGCCTTGTTCAATTGGTAGTGAGGAACTGCAGTCCTCTATAGGAGGAAAGGCATTCTGATTTCAGGTGTTTTCAGCCTTTTTGCGCTGGTTTCTTCCCATCCCTGTGGATTTCTCCACCTGTCGTCTGTATAATTGCTGACTTTCAGACTAGGTCTCTGAGTGGACGTCCAGCTTGGTGGTGGTAAAAATTTTTCTGTTTCTTAATTTTCCTTCGGCGGATGCCCCTCCCCCACGGAGCTGGACCTTCCAGGTTCAGCTGTACTTGCTGTGAAACTCAATCCTCAGCAGTTCCAACTGCTGTTTTTTTTTTTTTTTTTTTGTGGATGGGGACCAGCCTTCCCCTGCGGCGACCCACTACGCCGGCTGAAACAGTGGCGTTAAGATTCGTGGCACTTTTCTGCCCGGGAATCTCCCGGTCTGGTTCCCCACTTCAGTCCGCTTTTCAATCAGCTGAATGGGAGACTCTGCCTTCCCGGAGCTCCAAACGCCAACCAAAAGGGCACTCAGACCCGCATACTCCGGACTGAGAACTGCAGCGCTGGGGCACCTGCAAAACGGCCGCGCCGGCCAAAAAAGTCACGCTGGCGACCTGTGGGGCTCCTCCGCCAAGAATCTCTTGGTCCGTGGGCAATAAAAATTCGTCTGAAAATGTGGTATCCACTCACTCTCTGCGCTTTCAGTGGGAGCTACGATCCTGAGCTGCTGCTAATCAGCCATCTTGGATCTCTCTCCCCTTTTCTGGCTTTTAAAGGCTCCCTGCAGTCTTTGGCTCCTAGTCCCTTCCTCCCTCTTCAAAACCAGCAAGGATGTGTCTCTCGATCTGCTTATCTTACTTTTTAGAGTTTGCAGCCTTTTCCTCATTTGAAATTTGGTCAAGGAGAAAGTGTCATCTTCAAAACTGGCCACATTCTAAAACTTGGTTCAATTGGCAAATCTAAACTTTCTTCTTTAGTGACTGAAATTCCTCCCCTTATGTATTTTTGGTCATTTAGAAGGAAAATCTAAATTATGGGCTCTTGTGCTTCTAAAGGAGATCCATCTGCAGAAACGGCAGCTGTATTCATGTGCATACTCATGGCGCCACCTTCTGTCAATATCGAGAAAATTGTCTCAACCCATGAAGACCCCAGGCTACAGTAGCTGAGATGGAGTACCTTGAAAATACGTAACTTAGTTTATGCACTCAACAGGAAAAAGCTGGATCTAAAATTTAAAAACTGAGAGAGCTATTTTTCAGTGATACTTAGAAGCTTCTAAAAGAAGTTCTGATGAAGTAATTTCTTTGCAAGAAGAAAACAAGAGGTTATCTGAACTATTTCCTTTTTTTTGTTTGTTTTGAGACAGAGTCTTGCTCTGTTACCCAGGCTGGAGTGCGTTGGTGCGATCTTGGCTCACTGCAATCTCCGCCTCCTGGGTTCAAATGATTCTTCTGCCTCAGCCTCCCAAGTAGCTGGGATTACAGGTGCCTCTACCTTGCCCAGCTAGGTTTTTTTTTTTTTTTTTTTTTTTGAGGCAGAGTTTCACTCCCAGGCTTGAGTGCAATGCAACCTCTGCCTCCCTAGTTCAAGCGATTCTCCTGTCTCAGCCTCCCAGTAACTGGGATTATAGACACCTGCCACCATGCCTGGCTAATTTTTTGTGTTTTCAGTAGAGAGGGGTGTTCACCATGTTGGCCAGGCTGGTCTCGAACTCCTGACCTCAGATGATCTGCCTGCCTTGGCCTCCCAAAGGCTAGGATTACAGGCGTGAGCCAGCGTGTCTCGCCAGTCCTGTTTGTTTTTCATTTTTATTTTTAGAGTCAGGGTCTTGCTCTGTCACTCAGACTCGAGTACAGTGGTCCTATTGTAGCTCAATGTAACCTTGAACTTCTGGGCTCAAGCAGTCCTCCTGCCTCAACCTCTCAGGTAGCTAGGACTACAGGTGGACACCACCATGCCTGGCTAATTTTTTAATTTTTATTTTTGTAAAGATGGAATTTTGCTATGTTGGCCAGGCTGGTCTTGAACTTATGGCCTGAATCCTTCTGCTTCAACCTCCTAAAGTGCTGGGCTTATAGATGTGAGCCATTGCACCTGGCCATGTTTATTTTAAGTTGTTTGTGTGACTCGTGACCTTTTAGGGAACACATGTTTTTGTTCATCCTTTTCCCTTCCATGAACTGCTTTTGATTTCCTGTAGTTTCTGTCTGTGGGGCACGCAGGGCTTTTGGATCTTTATGTGCAGGTGCTCAGCTGAGAAGCTCAGGTCCTAGAAAATATGGCTGGACAGAAATTAGGATTGTACTCCATGTGCAGCTAGCAAGATTTTCTTTCTTTCTTTCTTTCTCTCTCTCTCTCTCTCTCTCTCTCTCTTTCTTTCTTTTATTTCTCTCTTTCTTTCTTTCTTTCTGTCTCTCTCTCTTTCTTTCCTCTTCCTTCCTTCCTTCCTTACTTACTTCCCTCTCTCTTTCTCTCTTTCTTTTGACAGAGTTTTGCTCTTGTCACCCAGGCTGGTGTGCAATGGCACAGTCTAAGCTCACTGCAACTTCCACCTCCCGGGTTCAATCAATTCTCCTGCTTCAGCCTCCTGAGTAGCTAGGATTACAAGTGGTCACCACCACGCTTAGCTAATTTTTATATTTTTAGTAGAGACGGGGTTTCACCATGTTGCCCAGGCTGGTCTCGAACACCTGACCTCAAGTCATCCACCTGCCTTGGCCTCCCAAAGTGCTGGGATTACAGGCATGAGCCACTGTGCCTGACCATAAATGGTTTTTAGGGGATTCATTGGGCTTGGACATTGTCTGTTCAGACTCGAAGCCAGAGGCTGAGTGACCTTTAAATCAAAATTTCTAATCTTGTAGCTAATTTATTAGTCTTACAAAGGCAGACTGGTCCTAGGCAAGAAGGGGATCTTTATGGGAAAGTACTATCATCAATTTTGTTTCAGAGTCAAACTATAAATTGAATTCCTTCCCAAGGTTAGTTGGGCCAGTGCCCAGGAATGAACAAAGACAGCTTAAAGGTTAGAAGCAAGATGGAGTCAGTTAGGTCTGATCTCTTTCACTGTCACAATTTCTTCAGTTATAATTTTTGCAAAGGCGTTTTTGCGTTCCTCTTTCTCCTGTGCTGGATGCTTCTTCTGTTCCTCCTGCCCTTGGATATCAGACTCCAGGTTCTCTGGCCTTTGGACTCTTGGACCTATAGCAGTGGTCTGCCTGGGACTCTCAGGCCTTCAGCCACAGACTGAAGGCTGCACTGCTGGTTTCCCTACTTTCGAGGCTTTTGGAACCCGACTGAGCCACTCCTGGCTTCCTTCTTCCTCAGCTTGCAGACAGCCTGTCATGGGACTTGGCCCTGTGATGGCGTGAGCCAATTCTCCCTAATAAACTCCCTTTCATATGCCCATCCATCCTGCTAGTTCTGGCCCTCTGGAGAACCTGATGAATGCAGACCCTTGTGCAGCTTCTTTGATTTCCAAAATATGGCTTTCTAGCATTTAGCTGGCTCTATTGAAACTCTTTGTAAAAAAAAATTTACCAAAGGAAATCTCCATTTGTAAGCGCGTCCCCTCCCTGCACCCAAACCACCAGAAACTGAAGAAGGGGAAGACATTGGCTTGAAGTTAACATCACAAACAGTAGTCTTTGGAGACACTTTTCCTGGCAGTCTCATCTTGACTAGGCTTTACCTACACCCTTCTTCCTTAGTTTGAGTTTAGCTCCGTGCTTTTGGGATGTGAATTTGTTCTACTTTGTTTCACCTGAGTCATCCCTTTAGAAGTGCACATTTAGTGGCAGGGCACAGTGGCTCACGCCTGTAATCCCAGCACTTTGGGAGGCTGAGGCGGGCGGATCACCTGAGGTCGGGAGTTTGAGACCAGCCTGACCAACATGGAGAAACCCTGTCTCTACTGAAAAATACAAAATTAGCTGGGTGTGGTGACACATGCCTGTAATCCCAGCTACTCGGGAGGCTGAGGCAGGAGAATCACTTCAATCCAGGAGGTGGAGGTTGCAGTGAGCTGAGATCGAGCCATTGTACTCCAGCCTGGGCAACAAGAATAAAACTCCTTCTCAAAAAAAAAAAAAAAAAAAAAAAAAAGTGCACATTTAGTGTTGCCTAGCTAACAGTTGCTTAGGATCATGTAAAAAGGGGAAATAAAAACTATTTGAGAGTGTAATCAGGCTGAGTATAATGCTAAAACTTACTTTACAAGTTAGTTGGACTGACTACAATTTATCTTTGGTAGAAATGGGGAAACTGAGAGAAGATCCTGCCATTTCACTCCAGCCTGGGCAACAGAGGGAGACTCCATCTCAGGAAAAAAAAAAAAAAAGAAAGAAAAAAGACAAAAAGTGGTTTACAATCAGCTACAGTCCAAAATTTGTCTTTCTTTCAAGGAAATTCATGGAAAGGATACTGACAAACACTCTTGAATACAGGTTTTTAATAACCTTAGAGATCATACCAGTGGACTAGGTAAAAACTTCCAGAACGCAAACGAAAAACTGATGCATTAATGAAGATTGCTAACCTAGCATCAGGCATTACAATAATTAATTACACTGGACTGAACTGATAGGCTGAAATTATTTTAATGACTTTTTTGTTGAAACATTGCTAACTCTTTTATTTTGTTTGTTTTTGAGAGTCAAGAATTTTTTTTTTTATTTGAGATGGGGTTTTGCTCTTGTTGCCCAGGTTAGAGTACAGTGGTGCCATCACGGCTCACTGTAACCGTTGCCTCCAGAGTTCAAGCTATTCTTCTGCCTCAGCCTCCCGAGTAGCTGGGATTACAGGTTTGTGCCACCATGACCGGATAATTGTTTTGTATTTTTAGTAGAGACAGGGTTTTACCATGTTAGCCAGGCTGGTCTCGAACTCCTGACCTCAGGTGATCTGCCCACCTTGGCCTCCCAAAGTGCTGGGATTATAGGCGTAAGCCACCACACCTGGCTGAAAACTTAAAAAAAAAAAAAATCTGTTTAGAGCTTATAGCAACTGGGTAAAGAATTTTTTTTATCAGCAAAATTGAAGTATTTACCTTTCTTTCTACCTGATTTCTCCAAAAGCAGAAACTATTAATGAGTATTCTTAATTTACTGTAATATAGTTATTTGCATAATTTTAGTAAAAAAAATTTTCCCTTTGTTAACAGGACACAATTGAAGACACTGGTTATTCTGCCAAGGCTTTGCCTGGAGTGGTGTGTTTGCAGATGTGACCAGACTGCTTTGAGGAATTGAGGTTGGCTTTATAGAGCCAATAAAAAGCTACTTGGAAGGACTGGCCATGTACCTTGTCTATACAGTTCCCTTACAACGTTCCTGACCTTGAGGTAACTAAATAATTTCCCTTTCTGATAGGCCCAGGAACCTCAAAATATTTTGCGGCCTTGAGAAAAGAGGAACTCACCCAGTTGATGCAGGTTTTACAGGCACAGTCTGGTGATGAATCAATCTTTGGCTTTTCAAACCCTCAAGGTTTTAAAAAGTCTAACTTGAAATTCTCTGAAAATTCCTCAAAGCCAACTTGAAAAGAACTTTATGGTCAATCACGATTCTTGTTCCACTTTATACAAATATTGAGTCTGAGTATAATGCTAAAACTTATTTTACAAGTAACTTGGTCCCACTAAGATTTATTTTTGGTAGAAATGGGGAATTGGAGAGAGAAAAATTATGTTTCAGAAGAAAACTTTTGTATACCTACTATTAGATTCCAGCCTGATGACTGTTTCTGTTTTTATTATTTTCCTACAATCTGTATGTATTTCCTGGCTACAAGTCTTTAAAGAAGGGCTGGGTTTTAATTTTCTTTATGATGTTTTTAGTTCATTAATAAATTGAATTTTTTTCTGTTCAGACATACACATTTCTTTTTGATTAGAATTCTTACGTGCATTATATTTCTACTATGTATCTCTCTTTTTTTGTTTTTTGTTTTTGTTTTGAGACAGGGTTTTGCTCTTGTTGCCCAGGCTTGAGTGCAATGGCATGATCTTGGCTCACTGCAACCTTCGCCTCCCTGGTTCAAGCCATTCTCTTGCCTCAGCATCCCAAGTAGCTGGGATTACAGATGCCCGCTACCATGCCCAGCTAATTTATTGTATTTTTAGTAGAGACAGGGTGCACATCTCCCCTCTCACAGAGGAAGGCAAATTCTTCCTTGGGTCTGTAAGACTTTAAAAAAAAAAAAACAGGCTCACTGGTCACCCAGGCTAAAGTGCAGAGGCACGATCTCAGCTCACTGTAACCTCAGCCTCCCGGGTTCAGGCAATTCTCCTGCCTCAGCCTCTCAAGAGCTGAAATTATAGGCATGCACTGCCATGCCCAGATAATTTTTGTATTTTTAGTAGAGATAGGGTTTCGCCATGTTGGCGGGGCTGGTCCCGAACTCCTGACCTCAAGTGATCTGCCCGCCTCAGCCTCCCAAGGTGCTGGGATTACAGGCATGAGCCACCATGTCTTTCCTGTAAGACACTGTAATAATACTAGGTCATGTGTGCACCAGCATGTACACAGAATCACTTTTTTCCTTCTCCTTTAAATAAATGAGAAAGAATAGACACACGGTATGGGTTTGGGACAGAAAACCACTCTGGCCAGCAGAGGCATCAAAGGCACAAAGCAACCTTTGGTTCTGCCAGGAGGCCATTCCTCCACTGCCAAGAGAGTTCCCACCCACATCCCGGTGGCTTAGACACCAGCTTCTGCCAGCTGTCAGGAATGCTTCGCTCGTGATCCACTTCCACGTCTACTTCTTGATGCACTGGCTCCAGCCCAGCCGACACGCAGAGGAGCGGAGAGCTGGCTGTCACACCGGCTGCTCAAGCCGTCAGGGGCCAAGTGCAGTCCTGGCACGGGGAGAACTCTCATCACAGCCATGGAGCTCATCTGTGACTCCGTTTGAAAAGCCGCCTGCTAGGCGGTTTGTCTGCTCTCACTGGGCACCCTCATGCATCTGCGGTGGCAACAGGCGAGCCTTGTTGGTGTGGCTGTCCCGATGCACTGGGCTCTGTGCTCCAGCGGGCTGGCCCAGGCATGCTGCAGCAGTTGGCAGAGATGAGAGAGGAAGTGTGCAGTCCCCTGGCAGTCTCGGCTCAGAGCTGGCCTACAGTCACGTCTGCCACACCACTGCTCAAAGCCATTTTCCTAGATGTGCCACACTCAAACAGGGAAAGCAGATGCCACCTCTTCAGATGAAGAGCTGCAAAGTCATTGATTTAAAGAGCAGCAAACTCATATCATCATTTCTTACTTTCTTTCTGAGACAGAGTCTTGCTATGTTGCCCGGGCTGGACTAGAACTCCGGAGCTCAAGTAATCCTCCTGTTCACAGACCACACCGAAGGTAGACTGGATACTCTCATGTCCCCGTAACAAGATGCAGATGAACCAGGAGAAAAGGGACTTTTTATTTCTGTAACTGGTTATGGAGAGAAGGCCTGGAAATTATTGCCAGACCAACTCAAGATTACAACGTTTTCCAGAACTTGTATACCTTCTAAGCTATATGTCTGATGATATAGGAGGAAACCCCAAAATCAGCATCAGCCCACCAACCACGTCAGCGAAGCCCCGCCCAGGCATGCCTGGCATGGTAGTCTGTGAGCGGCCAGGCTTCTGTGAAGGGCAGTGTTGTATGGAAGCACGCTCTGCCAGGCCGTGTTCTGGGGATTCCTGTCACTCAATCTTTTGTTTACCCATCCATTGCATGTTTCTCCAGCACCTCCTATGAACCAGATTCCGCCTGAGGAACTGGGGTTACCAGAGCAAATGAGACCAGGCCCCTGCACTCAGGGGGCCCAGGTTCAGGGGGAGAGAGGAGACAAAAAACAGGAAAAGAAGTCAGCGAATTTCAGACCGTGCTTAGCGCTGTGAAGAGAATGCGTGGCACTCAGATGCCCTGAGCAGCCCAGGTGGTGCAGCTGCTGGGGTTGTGGCGTTGAGGGTGTGACCCTGAAAAGATGTAGAGTTGGGAGTGAGTGGAGGCTCGGGGTTGGCAGGGGTGGTGGCAGGTGGAGAATGAGCTCTATGTGGAGGAGGAGTGAGCAGCCACTGTGCCTGGAGCTGGGTGGGGGCTCAGGGCAAAGGGAGGCTGGCAGAGTTCGGGGAGGGGCTCCTGGCCCAGATAGGGTGGGCTGTGACATGGAGCATGATGATATCCTAAAACCATTCTAAGGACACTACTAGGCATTTGAACAAGGGGAGGATGGAGATCAGTTCATATTTCTAAAAGTCTCAGAAGTAGAGTATGACATCTGTCCCTACCAGCTTGTACAAGAATGTTGATAGCAGCATTAGTCACAACAACCAACAGGTGGAAACAATCCGAAGTCCCTCAACCGACAAGTGGGTGAACAAGGGGTGGTGCATCCCCACGACAGAATAATCTCCAGCCCTAAGAAGTAACGTTGCGCCGATACGTGGGCAGCCTTCACCGTGGGTGAACCTTGAGCAAGTCAACGTGAAAAAAGGCTCGAGAGAAGTCTGTCTCTACACATTGGGTTTGCTTAGGAGTAGAAACAAGGGTCATCATTCAGAATGCATGGAATGGCGAGCCCCCAGGCCGTTCAGTGAGGGAAGGGTAAGGGGAGCTTTTATTGGCAAAAAGAGATTTATGTAAGCTGCTTAGAACAGAGTCCGTGGGTCCCAGAGGTCTAAGGCCAGAGTTGCTGTCAGTTCATTGGTGAAGATGCTGTTCCTGGGCAGGTGTTCTTCCAGGAGCATCTTACCTGAGTCACTGCTGTCCTAAAGGACGTCTGCTGATGACCTTATCAAAGCCCGGGACGTGGGAAGGACACGAAACGATTTTAGGAAAGTTCTTGAAGCAGTCATCTCATACCTAAGTGTGAGCTTCCACTGTTTTTGGCTTTCCCAGACCTGTTTTGTCTGCATCTGACAATAGTGAGTTCAGGCTGGGCATGGTGGCTCACACCTGTAATCGTAGCACTTTGGGAGGCTGAGGCAGGCGGATCACATGAGCTCAGGAGTTTGAGACCAGCCAGGCAAACAGTGAAACCCCGTCTCTACTAAAAATACAGAAATTAGCCAGGTGTGGTGGCAGGTGCCTGTAATACCTGCTACTCGGGAGGCAGGAGAATCGCTTGAACCTGGGAGGCAGAGGTTGTAGTGAGCTGAGATCATGCCACTGCACTCTAGCCTGGGCGACAGAGTGAAACTCTGTCTCAAGAATAAAAGTCAGTTCATCTTGGTATTGCCAACTTTGATAAAAACATTATGCTCCATTAAAGGAACCACACACAAAAGACCGTGTATTGTTAAGATTCAATTTCTATGAAATATAGGAATAGGCAAATCTATAGAGACAGAAAATAGATGAGCAGTTGCCTCAGCCTGGGGGAGGGGAAGATGAGAGGGACTGCTGATGGCCTGGGGTTTCTTACTGGGGTGATGAAGTTGGAATTTGATAGTGGTATTGGATGTACAATTTCATGAATATTCTAAAAACCACTAATCATATACTTTAGAAGGGCTGCTTTATGGTATGTAAATTAATTCTCAATAAAGCTGTTTTTAAAAAGTAGAGGTTGGAGAGTTGGGGGCAGGGCGGCAGGGAGAAGGCCGGCAAGGGGTGATCCTGGGACAGAAGGTGGAGGCTGGGCCAGGGTGGACGCTGGAGGTGGAGGAAGGGGACGGGGAGGTGGAGGCTGGGCCAGGGTGGA
>PVKV010020908.1:0-38749 GCA_004027835.1 Alouatta palliata
AAAAAAAAAAAAAAAGCAACAACAGTGAAACCTTCGAACACAGAAACTGTTATGGGATCTCCAGGGTGTCAATTTTCTGTCTGGAAACCTCTGTGGCCAGAGGTGCCTTAGCCCAAGTTCTTGTCCTGCATCCAATAAGAATGAGGTACACAGACAAGTGAAGGGTGAGTAAGACAAACATGAACATGTTAGAACAGCTCGGAGGAGACCCGCAGTGGGTAGCTCCTCTCTGTGGGTAGCTCCTCTCTGTAGGTAGACTGTCTGTGGAGCGTTCAGCTTTCAGCAGAACAGAGGACCTGGAGAGGGTTGCTCCTCTATCAGCTACCGGTGTTCCCAATGTCTGTTGCTCTCAGCAGAAAAGAGTCCTTGGAGAGGGTTGCTCCTCTCCGCAGAGGGTCCTCCCATCCCATTGTTTTTCCCTGTCTGAGTCCTCTCTATCCCCTGCCCTGTTCTGGCAGAGCCTGGGGCTTTTATGGACTTCAGAGGGGAGGAAGTGCAGGTGGATTGATCCATGGGCAGCTAGAATAGGCACCATGAGTCCCCACTGTCGTCAGCAGGACCGGCAGCCCACAGGCCTTCAAGTCCTTTTGTTAGGACTACATGGCTTCCTTCCTGGCCTGATGGTGGGGCCTTACCTTGCCTGCCTCCTACTGCCATTCTTGGCCCCAGGGCTCGGCTTCAACCCTGCTCTCAGATAGGAGTGGGTACAGGGAGTGAAGAGAAGCCAGGCGGGGGGAGTAGACACCCCAAGCCTGCAGGGAGAGTGTGCAGGAGGCCCTTCCTGGGCCCCCAAGGGTGCGGGGTGCAAAGACTCTTAGGTCCTGCACTAACTCTGAAGCGTGCAGCTCGGAAGGGGTAGAGTTTCTGCCTGCCCTCCTGCTATGTGGAGCCTGGTAGGCCCAGGTCTGCAGTTTTGGGTCTATGGCAGAGATTCTGCCTGCTCCTGGGCCACCCCAAGAACAAAGAGAGGCTCAGATCCACAGCAGCAGTTTGGGCGGGACTTCTGCCTGCTCCGTGGGATGGGAGGCCTGGGTCTGCAGCTGCATTTGAGCAGCTGCACTCGGGGAGCTTCCAAATTAACTCAGAAGGGGTGGGGCTCCCCCAGGCTCCATGTAGTGTGCAGCCCCAGCCCCATTCCTCAGCCAGCATCACGGCAGCAGCCACTGCCATCAAAACTGGTTAATTTCTGGTTGGAGGAGCTCTGTTACAGGGAGATACCTGGGTTGCCCTTGAATCCCAAGGGCAAGAAGCCCAGGCCGACTCTGGCACTTACGGAGTGAGGATAAACTCTCGGGGGTGGTGTAGTCTTTTTGCCTTACTTTGCTTAGGGTATTTGCTTTATGCTTCTTACTCTGCTCACTGATTGGTTTCTTTCTCTTCCATCTGCACTTGGAAGAAATATTTCAATCCCATTTTGGGAGGCCAAGGCAGGTGGATCACCTGAGGTCAGAAGTTCGAGACCAGCCTGACCAATAAGTGAAACCTTGTCTCTACTTAAAGGACAAAAATTAGCTGGGCATGGTGGTGGGCACCTATAATCCCAGCTACTCAGGAGGCTGAGGCAGAAGGATTGCTTGAACCCAGGAGGCGGAGGTTGCATTGAACTGAGATTGCACCACTGCGCTCTAGTCAGTGAAACTCCATCTCAAAAATAAATAAATAAATAAATAAAAATAAAGGAAAAAGAAAAAAAGAAAGAAAGAAAAAGAAAATAAATATTTCCAGCCATGGCTCTGCATCACCTGCCATCTTCATCACTCAACTCTGATTGACTTGTGACTTCCTGCGGCATTTCCTAGAAAATGGAATTGGCCCTGCAGGGGTTAGTGATTTACCTTATTCCAATCAGCTGTGACCAGGGGAGCATATTTTCAGCTACACATAGGGCTCTTTCATCCTTTTGGCAGAGATTAGGTGGGTAGTTTACACAGAGGTTCTGAGCACTTAAAGATTTCTGTTGATACCAGAGAACTTGAAGCAGATACTGAAAATTGGTTCCCTTTTTAATCACTTTCTAGTTTGGCTACTTGAAAACTTAACACCGTTTCTCAGACCTCTTTGCAGCTAGGACTCTGCCAAGCGGAAGCTAGATCATGTACAGAGCCCTAGCTACAAAGAAATGGAAACCTTGGAGCAACATGAAGAGGCTGCCATGTTTGGGGAGATGATATTTTCAGCAGGCAGGTGGCAGAGGCAGCTAGTTCTTCCAGGGCAGCTGTGGTTCAGTTTCCAGCATACAGTCTCTAATGGCATAGGTGCCAAGCAGTGGCTGCTGTAATGTTTTTCTGAAATAGTTCTCTGTCGTGACTAGGTATTGTTTCTGAATTCTCCTGGCTTTGCGAGGGTATGCGTCTGGAAACTTTTATGCCTGGCAGTTGGATATTGTCACAATATGCAACCATGTGATTTTTGCAGTTTGTGAAAGTATTATTCTGAGACAAGTTTGAAATGGAAAAAAAGCAAAAGACCCCTTCATCACAGATTGAGAAACACTGGCTCTCTACTGTTTTTGTTCTTGAGCTGAGTGAGTGACTAGGCAAGCTGCAATTTCCGTAGAAGCTGCAGAAGGCTCCTGTGCAATTTACACTCTTACAAAACACCTGTGCTTGTATAAACGACAAGATTTATTTCCAAAGAAATATAACATTGAAAGTGATAACTCATTTTTTTTTGCAGGAAACATGAATAGTAAATCATGAGTATGTCCGAATATTGGGACACATTTGAACCAGGACAATGTCACTGCTTTCTTTGCTACCCTGGGATTGGATTAATACATAAAATGATTTGACACTGGAGTAATCTACATGGTGCCAAATTGCAGTTACTTAAAAGTGCAAGATAAAATGTATTTTAACTGGGATTGCACTGTGTGGTATCTGTGTGTGTGCATGCACATACATAAAGTTTTATGTTCCATAAAAGCATGGAAAATTGAAGATGGTGTTTTTAGCAAACATGAAACAATGTGCTGTTGCTGCAAATACAAAGCCTTTCTCCAGGATAATTCTAAAATGAATATCATTATATTTTTATAATGTTTATCACCGCCACTAGAACAAGACCGTTTTTGGAATATATCATTCAACAGCTGGCCTGCCATGTGCTGGCTGAATAAAATCACTGGGCTTAGGCACAAAAGGAGCAATTTCCCACATCATTTTCATTGTCGCTCATTTTTCAATCATAGAAACAGACTAGATGATCATTCAAAATATACTCTCAGAAAGACAAGAATACTCCATTTTGTGCAAATAGGTGGATTCCTGGAAAAGAAATTGTATGGGTTATTTTTTCCTTCTATAATTGAATGCCATTTTGTACACATGAGAAACATTAAATTTTAAAGAAAAATTTGAATCTTTAAAAAATATAATCATCCTCAATTTTAATGACTAAGTTTTTTTCCAAAGAGTAATCTAAGTAATAAATGCAGATGGCTAAAAAATAAAAATACCATTAGAAGTTATAATAAAAAGCAAGTCCCCTAGCTTACAGTCTTCTCTCACTAGTCCCATGTCTCTGGGGTTGATCCCTTTTACTTTTCCTGCCTTTACATCCTCTGAAGATTATTAACATGAATTGAAACAAAATTCCTTTACTACTGTTTATTGTTTTACTAACTGAGGCATTATATGACTGATTTCCTACTATGATAGATGAAGAGTCACCTGACTTGCAATGCTCTCAGTCTTGTTCTCTAGCCTCTTCCCTTGTCAGTGGTATCCGTTCCTTCACTGGTTGTCTCTGTAACTTCAAATTTATTTCATTACTTAGTCCTTTGACCTAAGAACCATATAAAAGCAACTCCTCTTAGGGTCCCACTATTTCCTCTATTGTTTTAGAACTGGCTAAGTATTTAATAGAATGTTCTTCAATTTGACTTTGGCTGATGTTTTCTCATAATTACATTAAGGTTATTCATTTTGTTTTTTAAGTTCAGGAGTACATGTGCAGGTTTGTTATATAGGCTAGTGTGTGTCATAAGAGTTTGCCATACAGATTATTTTGTCACCCAGGCATTAAACCTTCTACCCAATAGTTATTGTTCTTGATCCTCTCCCTCCTCCCAGTCTTCACCCTCTGATAGATCCCAGTGTGTATTGTTCCTCTCTATGTGTCCATTTGTTCTCATTATTTAGCTCCCACACTAATAAGTGAGAATATGTGGCATTTAGTTTTCTATTACTGTGTAAATGAACATACACATGCATGTATCTTTATGGTTAGAATTATTTATATTCCTTTGGGTATACACACAGTAATGGGATTGCTGAGCTGAATGACAGGCCTGTTTTTAGCCCTTGGAGGAATCACCACACTGTTTCCCACAATGGATGAGCTAAGTTACACTCCTACGAACAGTAGATAAGCGTTCCCTTTTCTCTTTAACCTTGCCAGCATCTGTTTTTGTTTTTGTTTTGAGATGGAGTCTCGCTCTGTTGCCCAGGCAGGAGTGTAGCAATGCAATCTTGGCTCACTGAAACCTCCACCTCTCGGGCTCAAGCAATTCTTCTGCCTCAGCCTCCCAAGTAGCTGGGATTACAGGCACCTGCCACCATACCTCGCTAATTTTTGTATTTTTAGTAGAGTCGGGGTTTTGCCATGTTGATCAGGCTGGTCTCAAACTCCTGACCGTAGGTAATTCACCTGTCTCAGTCTCCTAAAGTACTAGGATTACAGGTGTGAGCCACCATATCCGGCCATCTCTGGTTACTTCCAGCAGTGTTTTGTAGTACTCCTTGCAGAGTTCTTTTACTTCCCTGATTAGCTATATTCCTAGATATTGTATTATTTTTGTGGCAATTGTGAATAAGATTGCATTTCTAATTTGGCTGTCAACTTGATTGTTGTTGATATTATAGGAATGGTAGTAATTTTGTACATTTAGTTTGTATCCTGAGACTTTGATGAAGTTGTTTATCAGTTTAAGGAGTTTTGAGCTGAGATTGTGGGTTTTTTTTTTAAGATATAGGATCATATTATCTACAAATAGGTATAGTTTTATTTCCTCCGTTCCTATTTGGACGCACTTTATTTCTTTCTTTCTCTTGCCTGGTTGCTCTGGCCAGGACTTCCAATATAGTGTTAAATAGGAGTGATGAGAGAGGGCATCCATGTCTTGTGCTGGTTTTCAAGAGAAAACTTTCGTCCATTCAGTATGATGTTGGCTGTGGGTTTGTCAGAGATGGCTCTTATTATTTTGAGGCATGTTCCTTCAATACCTAGTTTATTGAGCGTTTTTAACATGAAGTGAGGTTTGATTTTATTGGGAGCCTTTTCTGCATCTATTGAGATAATCATTCTTTATTTCTGTTTATGTGATGAATCACATTTATTGATTTGTGTATGTTGATCCAAAATTGCATCCCAGGGAAAAAGCCTCCTTGATTATGATTGATGAGCTTTTTGATGTGCTGCTGGATTTGGTTTGCCAGTATTTTGTTGAGGATTTTTTGTATCAGTGTTCATCAGGGGATTGGCCTGAGGTTTCTTTTTTTTGCTGTATCTTTGCCAGGCCTCATAGAATGAATTAGGGAAGAGTCCCTCCTCCTCAGTTTTTTGGAATAGTTTCTGTAGAAATAGTACCAACTCTCCTTTGTACATTGGTGGAATTTGCCTGTGAATCTGTCTGGTCCTGGGCTTTTTTTTGTAAGCTATTTATTACTGATTCAATTTTGGAGCATTATTACTGGCCTTTTCAGGGATTCAATTTCTTCTGGCTTAGTCTTGGGAGGTTGTATGTGTCCAGGAATTTGTTCATTTCTTCTGTATTTTCTTGTTTATGTGCATAGAAGTATTTATGTTACTTGATAGCTATTTGTGTTTCTGTAGAGTCAGTGACAGTACCCCCTTTGTCATTTCTAATTGTGTTTTTTTGGCTCTTCTCTCTTTTTATTCTTTATTACTCTAGCTAGTGGTCTATTTAGTTTATTACTTTTTCCAGAAAATCACTTCTTGGATTTGTTGATCTTCTGAGTGTTTTTTCATGTCTCAATCTTCTTCAGTTCAGCTCTGAGTTTAATTATTTCTTGTCTTCTGCTAGCTTTGGGATTGGTTTTTCTCTTGGTTCTTTCATTTTTTGATTATCATGCTAGGTTGTTAAATTAAGATCTTTCTATTTTTTTGATGTGGCACTTAGTGGTGGAAATTTCTCTCTTAACACTTCCTTAGCTGTGTTCCAGAGATTTTGGTATGTGTATCTTTGTTCTCATTAGTTTGAAAGAACTTCTTGATTTCTGCCTCAATTTCATTATTTACTTAAAAGTCATTTGGGAACAGGTTGTTCAGTTTCCATGTAATTGTATGGTTTTTAGTGAATTTCTTAGCCTTAATTTCTAATATGATTGTGCTGGGGTCTGAAAAAGAGGTTGTTAGGTTGTTATGATTTCAATTCTTTTACCTTTGCAGAAGAGTATTTTATGTTCAATAATATGATCAATTTTAGAGTAAGTGTCATGTGGTGATTAGAGGGATATATATTCCCTTGCTTTTGGGTGGAGTATTCTGTAGGTGTCAGTCAGGTCCAGTGCTGAATTCGGGTCCTGGATGTTTTTGTTAATTTTCCACCTAGATTATCTGTCTAATACTGTCAGTGGGTGTTGACGTCTCCCAATATTATCATGTAGGAGTCTGTGTCTCCTTGAAAGTCTCTAAGAACTTGCTTTATGAATCTGGGTGTTCCTATGTTGAGTGCATATATATTTAGCATAATTAGGTCTTCTTGTTGAATTGAACCCTTTCCCATTATTTAATGCCCTTTATTGTCTTTTTTGATCTTTACCGATTTAAAGTCTGTTTTGTGTGAAATTAGGATTGCAACCTCTGCTTTTTTCTGTTTTCCATTTGCTTGGTAGAGATTTCTACATTCCTTTATTTTGAGCCTGTGGGTGCTGTTGCATGTGAGATGGGTCTCTTGAAGGCAGCATACCAATCGGTCTTGGTTCTTTATCTAGATTGCCACTCTGTGCCTTTTGATTGGAAGCATTTTGTCCATTTACATTCAAAATTATCATTGATATGTGTGGATTTGATGCTGTCATCATGATGATAGCTGGTTATTATGCAGACATTATCTGATTGCTTTATAGTGTCACTGGTTTGTGTACTTCATTGTGTTTTTTAATGGCTAGTAATAATCTTTTCCTTCAGGAGCTCTTGTAAGGCAGGTCTAGCAGTTATGAATTCCCTCAGCATTTGCTTGTCTAAAAAGGATCTTATTTCTCCTTTGCTTTTGAAGCTTATGTTGGCCAGATATGAAATCCTGGGTTGAAATTTTTTTCCTTAAGAGTGTTGACTATTGGCCCCCAAACTTTTCTGGCTTACAGGGTTTCTTCTGAGAGGTCCGTTATTTGTCTGATGGGCTTCCCTTTGTAGGTGACTGGATATTTCTAGCTGCCTTTAATATTTTTTCTTTTATTTCAACCTTGGAGAATCTGATGATTATGTTTCTTGGGGATGATCTTCTTGTAAAGTATCTTTGTGGGGTTCTCTGCATGTCTTGAATTTGAATGTCGGCTTCTCTAGCTAGGTTGGGAAAATTCTCATAAATGATATTCTGAAATTTGTTTTCCAAATTGCTTACACTCTCCTAATCTTTTTCAGGGACATCAATGAATCATAGATTTGGTCTCTTTACATAACCCATATTTCTTAGTGGTTTGGTTCATTCCTTTTTATTCTTTTTTTTCCTCTTCTTGTCTTACTGTTTTATTTCAGAAAGCCGGTCTTCAAGCTCTCAGATTCTTTCCTCTGCTTGGTTTATTCTGCTATTAATACTTGTGATTACCTTATTAAATTCTTACAGTGTGTTTCTCAGCTCTATCAGCTCAGTTATGTTCTTTCCTATATTGGCTATTTTATCTGTCAGTTCCTGCATCATTTTACTGTGATTCTTAACTTTTTTGGATTGGGTTTCAACATACTCCTGCATCTCAATAATCTTCATTCTTGTTCATTTTCTGCTTTTTTTTTTTTTGAGACAGAATCTCACTTTGTTGCCCAGGATGGAGTGCAGTGGTGCAATTTCAGCTCACTGCAACCTCTGCCTCCCAGGTTCAAGTGATCTTCCCACCTTAGCCTCCAGAGTAGCTGAGATTACAGGCATGCATCACCATGCCTGGTTAATTTTTGTATTTTTAATAGAGATGGGTTTCACCATGTTGGCCAAGCTGGTCTCAAACTCCTGGCCTCAGGTGATCCACCCACCTCAGCCTCTCAAAGTGCTGAGATTACAGGCATGAGCCATCACACCTGTCCCTTATTCTGAATTCTATGTCTGTCATTTCAGCCATCTCAGCCTGATTCAAAACTCTTGCTCCTTAATGGTTCAACTCACCCATTCCCCTGGAGTCATTGGGGCTAGGAACAAATTCCAGTGCATGGTAACCCCATGCAGCCTTCGCAGATTCTTCCTGCTTCAGCTCAGCTTCTGTGTCTTCCCTTCATCCACTCTCAGTGCCTTCCTTCTTAAGATCTGTTAGGGGTGTACCAGTTGTCTCAGTCTCTTAGTAGCAGCTGCTCCCCCTGGCTATGTCTAGTCAGCCATCTTTCCCCCAAGGTTATTCATTTTAAGGAAGAATATTACAGAGGTCTTAGAACCCTCTCAGTGCATAACATGATGTTAATATGTCATTACTTGTGAAATTAACCTTAATTATCTGGTTATTGTGGTATCTGAAAACTTCTCCACTTTTAAAATTTATTTTATTTTATTTATTTTTGTTACTTTTTTGAGATGGAGTCTCACTGTGTTGCCCAGGCTGGAGTGCAGTGGCATGATCTCGGCTCACTGCAACCTCCGCCTCCTGGGTTCAAGTGATTCTTTGGTCTCAGCCTCCCAAGTAGCTGGGACTACAGCCGCACGCCACCACGCCCAGCTAATTTTTTGTATTTTTAGTAAAGACAAGGTTTCACCATGTTAGCCAGGATGGTCTTGATCTCCTGACCTCGTGATCCACCCACCTCAGCCTAACAAAATGCTAGGATTACAGGCCTGAGCCACCATGCCTGGCCAGCTTCTCCACTTTAAATTACTATGTTTTCTATGTAACAATAAATATTTAAAGGAAGGTACTTTGAAACTATGCAAATACCCTATTTCTTCTTAAACTTTCACCCACTAATATTAGCATTAATTGGTAGATCTTGCCAGTAGCAATTATTATAGTAGTGTTCTAATGTTTAAAATTTTCTTTGTTTTTCCACATTTATTAATATGATTTTTCTGAAAGACGGAGTTGTCTCTTTTCTATCACTTATTTATAGTTAATTATATCTGTATGGCATCATGGATATTTACTTTATTCTTTAGGTTATAATTAAATACTTTATTTATTGTATTACTTTTTTTTTCCATTGGGAACTTTTTAAAATTAACTTCCATGACATTTTGACAAGCCTCCATTTTTGTTTGTTTGTTTTTTGGAACTCATCACTCTGGTAACATGAGATGCTCCAGGCTTATTTTGTATTTTTCCTGTTGCAGCCTTGAAATCAATCACATCCCTATGGAGTCTTGGTTCTTTTTAAGAATGATAGCTAGGGGCTGGGTCTTGTGGCTCATGCCTGTAATCCTAGCACTTTGGAAGACTGAGGCAGGAGGAATGCTTGAGGCCAGGAATTTGAAACTACCTGGGCAAAATAGTGAGACCTCCATCTCTACAAAAAGTAAATAACAATGTAACAATACCAACAACAAAACTGGTCATGATCCACATGCCAGCTACTTGGGAGGCTGAGGTAAGAGGATTGCTTGAGCCTGAGAAGTTTGACTGCAGTGAGCCATGATTGTAACACTGCACTCCACAGCCTGGCTGACAGAGCAAGACCCCATCTCAAAAAAAAAAAAAAAAAAAGTATTTAGAAACTATAATTTGGACACTAGTTGTGTTTATTGCTATTGGGGGTGTCACTAATTCTAGGTCTTCTCAGTGAGTTAGTATATGGACACATATACATTTATTTTTCTAGCTATCTATTAAAAATCAACAAGATTCATAGTGATACTACTGGTCCAATCCAGTCCAGCTCTTCAAGGTTATTTCTGGCATTCCTTTTTTGTTTATTTATAACTTTTTTCTCTGACAATGAGAAAACTGTTACTCTTATCTAAAATGTATTTATGTAATTAACCTAGTCTACATTTAAAGTAGTTTCAATTCTAACTTACACTCTTCTGAAAAACAAATTTATCAATTAGACTACAATGTTTTGTACAGTACTTTTTTAAGCCTTACAATAACCACTAAAAATACTGTTTTCCAAAGTATTTTATGTCAGCTTCTTTTTTTACCACCCTCTTCAATGAGGGTATGCCATTCTGTGTAATAAAGTTAGATTTATTTTTCACAGTCTGCATTCCATATTGGGTTTAATCTATATCAGCTTGCTTTTTAAAGAATGGCTTACAGTGAAAATCTTCCTTTGTGGTACACAGTTCTGAAATTTTGAAAGATGCATGGTCATGTGTTTACCATCATACAAGACAATTACATTACCCTCAAAATTTATTTGTTCTGTTATTTTTTCTCCTTCTCCCTCTCCCACTCCCTTTCCTCCCCCTCCTCCCCTTCCCCTCCTCCCCCTCCCCCTCCTCCCCCTCCTTCTTTTCCTCCTCCTTCGAGACAGGGTCTCTCTCTGTCACCCAGACTGAGGTGCAGTGGCACGATCTTGGCTCACTGCAACCTCTGCCCCCCAGGCTTAAATGATCCTTTCACCTCAGCCTCCCAAGTATCTGGGACTGTGGGCACACACCACCATACTCAGCTACTTTTTTCTATATTTTTGGTAGAGATGGGTTCTCACCATATGGCCCAGGCTGGTCTTGAACTCCTGAGCTCAAGCAATCTTCCTGCCTCAGCCTCTCTAAGTGCTGGGATTACAGGCATGAGCCATGAAGCCTGGACTTGTTCTATGTTTTTGTAATCAAATTCTTCCAACACACAATTCCTAGAAACCACTGACCTGGTTCCTATTTCTAAAATTCTCCCTTTACCAAAAAGTCATTTAAATGAAGCCATGCAATATATAGTCTTTGGGATCTGGTTACTCTTAGGAAATGCATTTAAGGAGTCAGCAAATGACACTATTTCATCCTTTTTTATTGTTGAATGATATTGCATTATGCATATACACCACATTTTCTTCAGCTATTCATCCACTGGTAATCACTTGATTCCATATTTTGGTTATTGTGAAGAGTGCTGCAATAACCATGGGAATGCAGACATCTCTTCAACATCCTGATTTTCTTTCTCTTGGATATATACCAAGCAGTGGGATTGCTGAATCATATGGTAGTTCTATTTTCAGTTTTTTGAGGAACCGTCACCATGGTCTTCATAGTGGCCGCACTAATTTGGATTCCCACCAACAGTGTACAAGTGTTCCTCTTTCTCTACGTCCTCACTAGCATTTATTATTGCCTGTCTTTTCAATAAAAGCCATTTCAACTGGAGTGAGATGATATCTCACTGCAGTTTTGCTTTGCGTTTATCTGATGATTAGTGTTGATGAACTTTTTTTATGTACCTGTGGGCCATTTCTATGTTTTATGCTTTTTGAGAAATGTCTATTGAGGTCTTTTTGCCTATTTTAAAATTAGATTATTTACTTTTTGCTATTAAATTGTTTAAATTTCTTATATATTCTGGTTTTCAGTCCCAAGTTGGATCAGTAGTTTGCAAATATTTTCTCCTTTGTCTGGGTTATATCTTCACTTCATTGATTGGTTTCCTAATCAATCAAACTAAAATGTACTCTCATCTTTGTTTTTTGTTTGTTTGTTTGTTCTTTTGAGGTCTTTTTCAAAAAATCCTTCCCCCGACCCAGACCAATGTCCTGAGTCATTTTTCCTACATTTTCTTCTAGAAGTTTTTTTTTTGGAGACAGAGTCTTGCTCTGTTGTTGCCCAGGCTGGAGTACAATGGTGTGATCTCGGCTCACCGCAACCTCTGCCTCCCTGGTTCAAGCAATTCTCCTGCCTCAGCCTCCTGAGTAGTTGGGATCACAGGCGTGTGCCACCACGCCTGGCTAACTTTTGTATTTTTAGTAGAGACAGGGTTTCACCATGTTGGGGTCTGGCTGGTCTTAAACACCTGACCTCATGATCCGCCTGCCTCAGCCTCCCGAGGTACTGGGATTACAAGTGTGAACCACCATGCCTGGCCTAGAAGTTTTTTTTTGTTTCTGTTTCTACATTTAAGGTAATTCATTTTGAGTTGATTTTTGTATATATTAAGAGATAGGGATTCAGTCCCATCATTATTTATTGAAATTATCCTTTTTCCCCAATGTGTGTTCTTGGTCTCTTTGCCAAAACTTACTTAGCTGTAAGTGCATAAATTTCTTTCTGTATTGTTTATTCTGTTTCATTGGTCTATGTGTCTGTTTTCATGTCAATACCATACTGTTTTGATTATTATAGCTTTGTAGCATATCTGAAGCCAGGTAGTGTGATGCCTCCAGCTTTTTCTTTCTGCTCAAGATTGCTTTGGCTATTTGGGGTCTTCTGTGGTTCTGTACAAATTTCAAGTTGTTTTTTTCTATTTCTATGAAGAATATCATTGGTATTTTGATAGGGATTGCACAAAATCTGTAGACTGCTTTGTTGATTTTTTTTTCAGGTTGTTTACTGTTGACATATAGAAACACCACAGATTTTTGTAGGTTTATTTTGTATTCTGCAACTGTACTAAATTTGTTTATTAGTTCTAACAGTTTTTTGGTGGTGTCTGTAGGGTTTTGCATAGACAGGATTATGTCATTTGGAAGCAGGAACAACTTATTTCCTTATTTTCAATTTGAATGCTTTTTTTTTCTTTCTCTTGCCTATTTGCTTTGGCTAGGACTTCCAATATTATGTTAAATAAAAGTAGGCATCCATGCCCTGTTCCAGATCTTAGAGGAAAAGCTTTCAACCTTTCCCCATTGAGTATGATGCTAGCTGTGAATTTGTCATATATGACCTTTATTGTGTTGAGGTATGCTTCTTCCATGTCTAATTTATCGAGAGTTTTTTATCATAAAAGGATGTTGAATTTTTATCTAATGTTTTTTCTGGATCTATTAAAATAATTGTATGGTTTTTGTCTTTGATTCTGTTAATGTGGTGTATTACATTTATTAGTATGCATATACTGAATCATCCTTGCATTCTTAGGATGATTCCCAATTGATCATGATGAATCATCTTTTTAATGTGTTGTTTAATCTGGTTTGCCAGTATTTTGTTGAGGTTTATTGCATTTATGTTTATTAGTGATATTGGCCTATAGTTTTTTTCTTTTGTTGTTGTTGTTGTGTCTTTGTTTTGGAATCAAGGCAATGCTGGCCTCACAGAATGAGTTAGGGAGAATTCCTTCTCATCAATTATTTTCAAAAATTTGAGCAGAATTGATATTAATTCTTTAAATTTTTGGTTGAATTTAGCAATAAAGCCATCAGGTCTTGGGCTTTTCTTTGAAGGAAAACCTTTTATTATTTCTATCTCATTCCCATTATTGGTCTGTTCAGGTTTTCTGTTTCTTCATGGTCCAATCTTGGTAGATTGTACCAGTCTAGGAGTTTTCCATTTCTTCTAGATTTTCCAACTTATTGGTATATAGTTGCTCATAATAGTATCTAATGTCCTTTGAATTTTTGGTGGTATCATTTGTGATATCTCCTTTTTCGTCTTTAAATTTATTTATTTGAGCCAGGCACGGTGGCTCACGCCTGTAATCCCAGCACTTGGGGAGGCTGAGGTGCGCGGATCACCTGAGGTCAGGAGTTTGAGAATGCCTGACCAATATGATGAAACCCCATCTCTACTAAAAAGAAAAAATACAAAAAAAATTAGCCGGGCATGGTGGTGGGTGCCTATAATCCCAGCTACTCAGGAGGCTGAGACAGGAGAATCACTTGAATCCAGGAGGCGGAAGATGCAGTGAGCCAAGATTGTGCCTTTGCACTCCAGCCTGGGCAACAGGAATGAAACTTTGTCTGAAAAAATAAATAAATAAATTTATTTATTTGAATCTTTCTTCCTCATTAATTTAGCTAGACATTTGTCCGTTTTGTTTATGTTTTCAAAAAACCAACTTTTCATTTTATTGGTTTCATATTTTCAGACTTAATTTTATTTATTTATTCTCTAATCTTTATATTTTTTTCCTTCTACTAATTTTGGGCTTAGTTTGTTATTGCTTTTATACTTCTTTAAGGTGCAACACAAGGTTGTTTATTGGAAGTCTTTCTACTTTTTTGATGTAGGTGTTTATTGCTATAAAATGTCCTGTTAATACTGGTTTTGCTGTATTCGATTGGCTTCAGTATGTTGAATATCCATTTTTATTTGTTTCAAAATTAAAAAAAAATTTCTTAATTCCTTTATTGACTCATTACATCCGTAATGTTTTATGAATAAATAGTTCATTTTTTTATTGCTGAGTAGCATATGATTGTATGGGTACTCCATAGTTATTTTATTCATATACCTGTTGAAAAATACGTTTGTAAATTCTGTTTCTTATCAATAATACTAATACAAACATTCAGAAACATATCTGTGTAAACATAGTTTTTATTTTATTTGCATAATTATGTTGGAGTGGTGTTGTTAGATTCTATTGTGTTTATTTAATTCACATTTTAAAGGGCTAAAGTATTTTCCAAAGTTTCTGTTAACAATGTATAAGAGTTCCATTTGCTCTGCATCCCCTTCGGCATTCATATCGTCAGACTTCTAATTGTAGCCATTTTAATAAGTATGTAGTATCTTTTTGTCATGTTAATTACACTTTACTAATTGCTAATGATTTTCAACATTTATATATGTAGATATGTGTTTTGATTTATATGTCTCTTTTGGTAAGTGTCATAAAGGAAACTAAAATAAAGCTACAATTTTCTAAATCTGTGCAATTCAATAGGAAATCAAATACAAGAAGGTAAACACATGACTAGTTTTAGAACATTTAAAAATAAAAAAATTATTTTACCTTTATAAATTTTATTTTCAGTACCATTCATTTATTTGTGTGGATCCAAGTCTGTATCTGGTATTGAACGTATTCTGCCTGAAGAACCTTATTTAATATTAATTATAGAATAGGTTTGCTGACAATAAATCCTCACATTCATTTTGGGATGTGAACATCTTTATTTTTTATTTTGAAATATATGTATTTTTTTACTGGGTATAGAATTTTTTTTCTCTCTCAGCATTTTGAAGATGTCATTCAATTGTCTTTCAGCTTGCATGGTTTCAGAAATGAGTTTGTAGTAATTCTTAATATTTGTTCTGTGTGCAATGTCTTTTTTCCCTCTCTGGCTATCTTCATAATTTTTTTTGTTTGTTTTTTGTTTTCAGCAGTTTGAATATAATATGCTCAGATGTGGGTTTGGGAATTTATACTAACTGGATTTCTCTGAGATTCTTAAATTTGTGATTTGGTGGCTGTCATTACATTAATAAACTCTTTCATTCTTTTGCATGTGGATATATAGCTTTCCTACCCTCATTTATTGAAGAGACTGTCTCTTCTTCAGTGTATATTTGTGGTGCTTTTGTTGAAAATCAGTTGGATGTAAAGGCATGAATTTATCTCTGTGTTCTCTATTCTATTCCATTGGTCTATGTGTTTGCTTTTATGCCAGCATGATGTGGTTTTGGTTACTGCAACTTTATTTAGCCATTATTTTTTCAAATATTTCTTCTGAATTATTTTGTTTGCTGGGATTCCAGTCACATACATGTGAGACCATTTGATATTCTACCACAGCTCTTAGTAGCTCTGTTTTGTTTTATTCACTTTTCCCCCATTTGATTAGTTTGTGTAGTTTTTTACTCCTGTGTTAAATTACATTGACTTTCTTTATGACTTGTGTGTAGTGTTTATTATCTATTTTTAGTTTTCTGAGAAACCTTCATACTGTTTTTCATAATGGCTGTACTAATTTACATATCCATCAATAGTGCACAAGCATTCCATTCTTCACATTTTTGGCAGCATTTGTTGTTGTTGTTGTTGTTGTTGTTTTTTTTGTCTTTTTGAAATAGTCATTCTAACTGGAGTGAAGTGAAATCTTTTTAATTTAATTTTTATCTTTTAAAATAAGCAATATGACTTTATTTAGTTACTTTGGAAACAAACCCCCCCAAATAATGCGTGAACCCAAATGTACATAAAAATGGCTCTGAATAGTTTAAAATAGATTTGAACATCATTTGTAGTTTCTTCCTCATACCATGAGCTTTTTCAGATGGACAGTATATTACAAAGCATCTCCAGTCGTGTTAAGGCAGATATCAATCTGTGACTGCATCTGTAACTCTTCCTGGGAAAATGATTCTGTTGGAGTTGGGGGCTCTTCCAGTTGTTTGGTTGGTTGGCCCAGGAAGGGGCAGTCCTGGAGCTGGCGGGTGGGGAGCCAAGCCCTACCTGTCTTGTCACTGCTCATTCTGCTGGCCCTCTGTGACGGATGCTGATTCGGAGCTCTGGCCCTTGTTGACATTACTGATGCACACCCACTGCCCATCAACTAACTCCTTTCACAGGGTCACCTCATTGTCTCCACTGGAGATGGCCAGGATGTGGGCTATGATGGACCATCTCATATGCCACACCAAATCACTGAACTTGTGCAGCAATCTGGGGGACTATGTGTTGCCTGAGGCATCATTACTGGTCCAAATGAACACACCACCATCCTGGGAGCAGCTGGCAATGGTGCTGGTGGGCAGGCAGATGGAGGGGGCCCAGGCTGCATCTTGAACCAATCACTGTGTGCTTCCAGCTTCTGCTCCTCCTTCCACAGCTTGATGAGGTTGTCACAGACACCTGATGCAAACTTCTTGATGTAATTAGGTTTCTGCCCCGATGGCTGGTCTATGGCTTCCAGGTACAACAGCAGGGGCCCAGCTGATGGCATTGCAGCCAATGGTGTGAGCGTTGTTGATCTTCTTTGCTTCCCATTGGCCTTCCCTGGTGCAGCAGGGAGATGGCCCCATCCGAGCTCCCACAGGACAGGATCAGGCCATAGTCATGGGGGGCCCAGCACACCGAGTTCACTGAGGAGTCGTGTCCCACATGCTCATGGCTCTTCTCCCAGGTGCCATTTTCCTCTCTCCAGATAATGACTTTCCGGTCATAGGAGCATGATGCCAGGATGTTGCCGGATATGGGGTGAACCCAGGCCATTTGCTACACGAGACCCTCCTGACCCCTGAGGTCAGCAATGAGGGTCTGCCCTCCATTGCACACATCAAAGATTTTGATGGACCTGTCTGATGAACAGGTTACCAGGTGGGTGCCATAGTAGTCCATCTGGGCGTCGTGAATTATGTCCTCGTGGGAGGTGTCCACAGTGTTAATTACTGACACCATGAATGCCGTAGTGGTTGCTCTGGGTCTTGGACATGGCCTTTTATTTTAATTTTTAAAAATTTAAATAGCTTTATAGGTATAAGTGGGGGTGAAGTGATATCTTACCATGGTTTTGATTTTCATTTCCCTGTTGAGCATTTATTTTTTCATATTTCTCTGGGCCTTTTGTGTGTCTTCTTTTGAGAAATATCTATTCAGGTATTTTCCTCATTTTTGAAATTTTAATTTGGAGTGTGTGTGTGTGTGTGTGTGTGTGTGTACGTGTGTGCACATGCATGTGTTGGCTATTGTGTTGTTTGGGTTACTTATATATTCTGGATATTAGTCATTTGTTGGATGAATAGTTTGCAAATATTTTATTGCATTCAACAGGTTGTCTCTTCATTCTGTTGATTGTTTCCTTTACTTTGCAGGAGTTTTTAGTTAAATATAGTTCCACTTGTCTATTTTATTTTTTGAATATGCTTTTGAGGTCTTAGCCATAAAATCTTTGCCTAAGCCAATGTCTTTAGGTGTTTTCCCTATGATTTCTTCTAGCACTTTCATAGTTTTGGGCTTTATGTTTAAGTCTTTAATCCATTTAGAGTTGATTTGTGTTATGGTGAGACATAGGGGTGTAGTTTCATTCTTCTGCATGTGGATACATGATTTTCGTACTCTCATTTATTGAAGACTGTCTTTTCTCCAACGCATGTTCATGATGCTTTTGCTGAAAATCAGTTGAATGTAAAGACATGAATTTATTGCTGTGTTCGTCATTCTATTCTATTGGTCTGTGTGTCTGTTTTTATATCAGTATCCTGTGGTTTTGGTTACTGTAACTTTATAGTACATTTTAAAATCAGGTATTAAAATGCCTCCAGCTTTGCTCTTTCTGTTCAAAATTGCTTTGGCCTTCTGGGGTCTTTTGGATTTCCATATGAATTAAATTTTTTTTCTATTTCTGTGAAGAATGCCATTATTATTTTGGTAAGAATTACATTAAATCTGTAAATTGATTTCAGTAATGTAAACATTTAAATAATATTAATTCTTTAAATCCATGAACATGGAATATTTTCCATTTATTTGTGCCCTCTTCAATTTCTTTCATCAATGCTTTACAGGTTTTGTTGTAGAGATCATTTAATTCCTTTGTTAAGTTTATTCCTAGGTATTTATTTTTCTTGAAGCTATTGTAGGCAGAATTGCTCTCTTAATTTTTTTCCAGTTAGTTTGCTATTGAAATACAGAAATGTTACTGACTTTTCTATGTTGGTTTTTTATCCTGCAGCTTGTCTAAATTTATTTATTACTCTAATAGTTTTTGGCAGTGTCTTTTAGGTTTTTCTATATATATGTTTATGTTGTCTACCAACAGGGACAATTTGACTTCCTCCTTTCCAGTTTGGATGCTCTTTATTTCTTTCTCTTGAGTAACTGCTGTGGCTAGAACTTTCAGTACGATGATGAAATTATGTGGTAACTGTGGGTATTCTTGTCTTGCTTCAAATCTTAGAGAAAAAGTTTTCAACATTTTTTTATTCAGTATGATGTTAGCTGTGAGTTTGTCATTATGGTCTTTATTGTGTTATGTTTCTTCTATGTTCAATTTGTTGAGAATTTTTATCATGAAGACATGCTGAATTTTATTGAAAGCTTTTTTTAGCATCAATTAAAATGATTTTATAGTATTTATCCTTGATTTTGTTACTGTGGTGTATCATCTTTATTAATTTGTGTATGTTGAACCATCCTTGCATCCCTGAGAGGAATTCAACTTGATCATGGTGAATGATCTTTTCAATATACTGTTGAATTTTATTTACTAGTATTTTGTTGAGGGTTTTTGCATATATGTTCATCAGTAATATTGGCTTGAAGTCCTTGTCTGGTTTTGGAATCACAATAATATTGGTCTTGGATGATGAGTTTGGAAGTAGTCCCTTCTCTTTAACTTTTTGAAATAGTTTGAGTAGAATTGGCATTAGTTTTTCTTTAAATGTTGGTAGAATTCAGCAGTAAATTCATTGGGTCCTGGGCTTTTCTTTGATGAGAGAGTTTTTATTACTACATCAATCTTGTTACTTGTTATTGTTCTGTTTGAGTTTTCTGTTTCTTCATAATTCAATTTTGATAGGTTGTGTGTGTTCAAAAATTTATACATTTCTTCTAGACTTTGTAATCTATTGTTGTTGTTACTAGTCTCGTGATTTTTTTGTATTTCTATAGTATCAGTTGTCATGTCTCCTTTTTTATCTTTGATTTTATTTGAGTCATCTCTTTTTCTTAGTAAGCCTAGGTAAAAGTTTGTTGTTTTGTTTATATATTTTTAAATGTTTTAGTTTTGTTGATCTTTTGTATTGTTTTAAAAATCTCTATTTCATTTAATTCTGTTCTATTATTTCTTTTTTTCTACTACGTTTGGGTTAAATTTGTTCTTGTTTTTCTAGTTCTTGAGGTGAAAGTCATCTTGTTTATTTGAGATTTTTCTACTTTTTCAATGTGGGCATTTATTACTATAAACTTCTCTAATAGAACTACTTTTGCTGTGTTCCATAGATTTTTGTATGGTGTATTTCCATTTTCACTTGTCTTAACAAAATGTTAATTTCCCTCTTAATTTCTTTCTTGACCTAATAGTAATTCAGGAGCATGTTGTTTAATTTCTGTGTATTTGTAGTTTCCAATATTTCTCTTTTTTTTTCTTTCTTCTTTTCTTCACATGCCCATGCCCATGCTCATGCCCAGTGTGTCAAATTCTCCTGTTACTGATTTTTAGTTTTATTCCACTGTGGTTAGAAAAGATACTTAATATAATTTTGACTTTAAATTTTTAAGACTTATTTTATGGCCTCACATATTATCTGTCCTGAAGAATCCTCCATGCACTATTTGGAAAAATGCGTGTTTTGTAGTTGTTGGATGGAATGTTCCGTAAAAGTCTGTAAGGTTCATTTAGTCTAGAATACAGTTTAATCTTCATATTTATTAATTTTCTGTTTGGAAGATATGTCTATTGCTAAAAGTGGGGTGCTAAAGTCCCCTACTACTTTATATTATAGACAGTCTCTCTTTTCAGGTCTATTAATATTTGCTTTACATTTTATCTTAGTATTGGGTTCATATATATTACAATTATTGTATCCCGTATTGTATTGACTCCTTTATCTTTATGAATAGCATTCTTTATTGCTTTTAGACTGTTCTTAACTTGAGTCTATTTTATATAAGTACAGCTACTCTTGATCTTTTTGGTTTCCATTTTCATGGAATATCTTTTCCCATTCCTTCAATTTTAGTCTGCACATATCTTTAGAGGTGTAGTTTCTTTTTTTTTTTTTTCTGACAGCAATAGATTTATTAAGTATCCCCAAAAATATAAACGCAAACCAGTAATAAACAAAACCGTAAAACATCAGGTCAGGAGCTGCAATAAGACAGAGACAGGAGCAGCACGCAGGCGGCCTGGGTGGGGGAGACGAGGCCGTGAATACTGCAGGAGGCGGCACGGGAGCCCGAGGGTGGGGGGGTAGCAGGGACGGTGGTGGCAGCAAGATGGCTTTGGGGTCAGGCGCTGCTGGCTTTGGCCCCGGCCGCCACCCGCCCCTCACGCCAGCTGCACGCAGCTTCACTTGGGGCCCTGGGCCTCCGACTCCTCGTCGTCGTCTTCGTACATCTCGCCCTCCTCCTCGGCCGTGGCGTCCTGGTACTGCTGGTACTCGGACACCAGGTCGTTCACGTTGCTCTCCGCCTCGGTGAACTCCATCTCGTCTATGCCCTCGCCCGTGTACCAGTGCAGGAAGGCCTTGCGCCGGAACATGGCCGTGAACTGCTCCGAGATGGGCTGGAACAGCTCCTGGATGGCGGTGCTGTTGTCGATGAAGGTGGAGGACATCTTGAGCCCACGTGGCGGGATGTCGCACACGGCCACCTTCACGTTGTTGGGGATCCACTCCACGAAGTAGCTGCTGTTCTTGCTCTGGATGGCCAGCATCTGCTCGTCCACCTCCTTCATGGACATGCGCCCCGGAACACAGTGGCCACGGTCAGGTAGCGGCCGTGGCGCGGGTCGCAGGCGGCCATCATGTTCTTTGCGTCAAACATCTGCTGGGTGAGCTCGGGCACGGTCAGGGCCCGGTACTGCTGGCTGCCCCGGGCCGTGAGAGGCGCGAAGCCGGGCATGAAGAAGTGCAGGCGCGGGAAGGGCACCATGTTCACCGCCAGCTTGCACAGGTCGGCGTTGAGCTGGCCCGGGAAGCGCAGCGAGGTGGTCACCCCGCTCATGGTGGCCGACACCAGGTGGTTGAGGTCCCCGTAGGTGGGCGTGGCCAGCTTGAGGGTGCGGAAGCAGATGTCATAGAGCGCCTCGTTGTCGATGCAGTAGGTCTCATCCGTGTTCTCCACCAGCTGGTGGATGGACAGCGTGGCGTTTTAAGGCTCCACCACCGTGTCGGACACCTTGGGCGAGGGCACCACACTGAAGGTGTTCAAGATGCAGTCGGGGTACTCCTCACGCACCTTGCTGATGAGCAGCGTGCCCATGCCGGAGCCCGTGCCCCCGCCCAGCGAGTGGGTCAGCTGGAAGCCCTGCAGGCAGTGGCAGTTTTCACACTCCTTCCGCACGACGTCCAGGACCGAATCCACCAGCTCCGCACCCTCTTTGTAGTGGCCCTTGGCCCAGTTGTTGCCGGCCCCACTCTGACCGAAGATGAAGTTGTCAGGCCTGAAAATACGTCCGAAGGCCCCAGAGTGGACACTGTCCATGGTCCCGGGCTCCAGGTCTACCAGGATGGCCCGAGGCACATACTTGTGAGAAGATGCCTCATTGTAGTAGACGCTGATCCGCTCCAGCTGCAAGTCCGAGTCACCCACGTAGTTGCCGCTGGGGTCTATGCCATGCTCATCACTGATGACTTCCCAGAACTTGGCCCCGATCTGGTTGCCGCACTGGCCGGCCTGGATGTGCACGATCTTCCTCATGCTGGGCGCATCTGGCGGGCGGCTACTAACTGGCGCAGGCAGGCCGGGCTGGCTGCTCTAGAGGTGTAGTTTCTTATAGATAGCATGTAGTTAGGTCCTGTTTAATTCATTCGGCTATTCTATATCTTCTATATTTTCTTTTGAAACAGAGTCTCACTCTGTTGCCCAGGCTGGAGTGCAGTGGTACAGTCTCTGCTCACTGCAACCTCCACCTCCTGGGTTCAAGAGATTCTTGTGCCTCAGCCACCCAAATAGCTGGGATTATAGGGTGTGCTACCACGCTGGCTAATTTTTGCATTTTTAGTAAAGATGAAGTTTTACCATGTTGGCCAGTCTAATATCAAACTCCTGGCCTCAAGTGATTCACCCATCTCGGCCTCCCAAAGTGATGGGATTACAGGTGTAAGCCACTGCACCCAGCCTACTCTATGTCTTTTATTTTATTTTATTTTTATTTTTATTTTTGGAGACGGAGTTTCGCTTTTGTTACCCAGGCTGGAGTGCAATGGCGCGATCTCCGCTCACCGCAACCTCCGCCTCCTGGGTTCAAGCAATTCTCCTGCCTCAGCCTCCCAGGTAGCTGGGACTACAGGCGCATGCCACCATGCCCAGCTAATTTTTGTATTTTTAGTAGAGACGGGGTTTCACCATGTTGACCAGGATGGTCTCGATCTCTTGACCTTGTGATCCACCTGCCTCGGCCTCCCAAAGTGCTGGGATTACAGGCGTGAGCCACCGTGCCTGGCCTACTCTATGTCTTTTAATTGGGGAATCGAATCCATTTACATTCGGTGATTATGGGTAGGGACATGTTTTCTGTTGCTGTTCTTTTAAGTGTTTTTTTTTCGCATTGTTTTGGTAAATTTTTTCTTTCTCTTATACTGTCTTCCTCTGTGTTAAGTAATTTTCTCCAGTAGTGTGTTTTAATTCTGTGCTATTTGTTTTCATTGTCTCTATTATAGATTTTTTTCTTTGTGGTTACTATGAGGCTTACATAAAACATGTTATCGTTATAATAGGTTATTTTAAACTGAAAAGAACTTAGCTTTGATTGCAAAGAAAAGCAAGCAACAAACCCACTATACTTTAACATCATTCCCCCTCCATGTTTTGACTTTTTGATGTTTTAGTTTACATCTGTTTATATTGCCTCTTAATCACTTGTTGTAGTTATCATCTTTAATAAGCTTTAGTCTTCGTAATTAAGATATAATCAGTATATATACCACAATTACAGTATTAGAGTATTCTAAATTTCTACCTTCAGATGTTTTCTTGTTACATGTTAACATCCTTCTCTTTTAGACTGCTGGACACCCTTTAGCATTTCTTCTATGACAAGCCTGATGTTGATTAATCCCCTCAGAGTTTTTTTTTTTTTTTTTTTTTTTTTTTTTTTTGTCTGGGAAAATCTTTATCTGTCTTTCATGTTTGAAAGATACTTTGTTGGTTACAATATTCTTAGCTGACAGCTTCTTTTTCTCAGTAGTTTGAATATATATCTCACTGTCTCCTGGTCTGCAAAGTTTCTGCTGAGAGATCCACTGTAAGCTATATTGGGGCTCTACTGAGTGTGATTTTTTTTCTCTTACTGGTTTAAATATTCCTTCTTCATCTTTGATTTTTGGTAATTTGATTATGATGTGATTTGCAGAATTCCTCTTTGAATTTGATTGGTGACCTCTGAGCTTCCTGTACCTGAATGCTGTCATCTTTCTTCAGATTTGAAAATCTTTCAGCTATGATTTTAAAAATATGGTCCTTTTCTCTCTCATCTTCTTTAGGAATTATTATGTAAAGGTTAATTTGCTTGATGACATTATAATTCTTTTTTTTTTCTGATTGGGTAATTTCATATGTCCTGTCTTCAAGCACATTGATTATTTCCTCTGATTAAATATGCTCTTGAAGCTTTACAGTGAGCTTTTCAGGTTAGCTATTATATCCTTTATGTCTAAGATTTCAATTTTTATATGAGTTTTTACATTTTTTTCTTTGTGAATTTTCTCATTTTGTTCCTGGATTGTTTTTCAAATTTCATTTAATTTTTTATCTATACTCTCTTGTGCTTCCCTGAACTCTTTAAGATGTTTCTAAATTCTGCCAAACTTGTTACAGGCCTTCAATTATTTTGGGTCTATCACGAGCTTCGTTGGTTTCTCTTGATGGTATCATATTACTCTGAGTTTTCACAATCTTTGTGTCTTTACATTGATGCCTGCACATTTGAGGAGATGGTCACCTCTTCCAGGTTTTACAGGTATTCTTTGGTGGTGTTAGACCTTTAGTACTTAATATTGTAACTTAATCACTGGCCTGTTACTGCTTCCTGGTCTGGGGAAGACTTAAGAGAGTGTTAAAATTTAAAGGTTGTTTAAAAGGAAAAAAAACTCTTTGTTTCCAAGTGAGAGGAAGGTTCCACATTAGCACCTGGGCTTTGTGGGAAATCTAACCAGGGATTCAGGCTTTCCTGTGGGTTTTGCCTCCAGTAGGGCTGTTGCATCATCCACTCTCCTCAGTGTGGCATTTCTGCTAATTGGAGCACAGAACAGCCGCAAGATCTGCATGTCAGTTTCGGCAATCAACACCTCTGCTTTCGTCCCCAGTTCACTCCTGGTGTTTCAGCCCACCTGGTACTTGGAATGGTTCATGAGGCAGGACCAGAGTGAACTTCTTGTGAAGATTATCAGACAGGTGGGGAGATCAAAGTTTCATCTCCAATTCCCTACTTTTACCTTGTAAACTGTGGGTCTAAGGAAATTATCTGTGAGTGGTGTTTTGCCAGGTTGGGGGAGGAGATGGCATAGTCTCATATGAAGTGGGTGTTATGATTCATAATTTACTGATGAAAGATCAGGAGTTTAGAGACATGGATTACTTTATAGTTAGAAAAACGCAGTAAGGAACTTGACTTTTGCCTGGGCTCCATTCTTAGATCACCGCCATCCACATTGTTAAGTGGACACACTAAAGCAACACTTATGTTTAAAGGTCAGAAATTCCCTCATGTGTAGCAGGTGATACTAGTCTTCAAGGTTCTCACCCTGGAGCAACAGTGCTAACTTTGCCATGCTTCAGTATGAGTGAATGTAATCAGTTTTTCAGTAAGTACAAAATGATATGACTGATGTGTTCCAGGAAAATGGTTAAAATAGGTAGAAGCACATACACAGACTTGGGAAACCTTTAGCTTTTATTCTTGCCTAATATATAGCATACTTTCTGCAAAAATTATGAGTTAAATATACTTTAATGAAGATAAAGTATTTAAAATATAATTATGACAATTTAAAAAATCTTATGAATACAGAAGGAAAAAGAGCCAGTAAACAACAAAATAAAAACAAACAAACAAAAAATAAATGAAATAAGAATAAAATCTTCTCAAGTTCTAGACAGTCTATTCATTTCATTTCTTTTCCAGGTTCCTGGAACAACTGCTGGAATAAGGATCCAGAGTAGAAGGTAGTTAGTTATTTCACTGAGAACACATATGTGATTCATGCAAGAAAGTCTATGTTCCAGACATGGCAGCCAAGCCTAAGTACATTTCTGCTTCATTGAGGTCTCTGGAAAATGCAGGCTTTCCGGACACTTGAGGCCACTGCCTCAGTGCAACTGTATTTTAATTTGTGTGAGTCCTTACACCTCATTTAGGTTTAAAAATAGGTGCTCTCCTTATCTGTGGTATTCAGTTGCAAGTATTCCAGAGTGCCTTTTTTATAGCTGGCTACACGTCTTGGTTTTTGGCTTCTTATCCCTGCTGCCTGTCTTTTCTGTAAGGAGTTGGCAATCATGTCTGAAAATTCTGCTTGCAAACGCTGTTGATTCTCCCTGGAAACAGGATGGGAAGAGAAAATAGAACTTCTCAGCAATTCATACAGAATATTCCTTAGCTCCAGAAGAATCAGTTGAGTTAGTTACTCTTTAAATGCCTATTCTGTGCTAGACACAGGAAATCCAAAGAATACAAAATGATCCTTGCCTTTGATGAGCTTAAAAAACTGTCATCTCTGCTGGGAAATTACACTTCAATTTCAAAGCAAAACAATATGCTGCTAGAATTTGGAGGCATGGTTGGGAGGATCCAGGTCTACATATGCCACTGTAGGAAGGGAAAAAGAAGCTGGGAGGATGCTAGGCCCCTGCCACACAACCCTGAAAACTCATTGGTCCCTCACATAACAAGTGAGTCTTGTTTGGGGAAGGCTTAGAATGGTGAAGGGGGCCACGAGTTTAGAATGGACCTGGGACACTCCAGGTAAGGAGCCAGGTTTCTCATGCCCCAGGTAAGATTTGGGTTATTTTGGCTTTTCTAAAAGCTTCCTTTCTGTCTGGGTCTGCCATCTAGGCCTCTACAAGACAGAGTTTCTTAACCACAGCAAAAGCCAAGGCAATGGCCGGATGGCTGCAGTAACATGTATTGATAGGGAACTAAATGACAACTTGAGTCACATTTAGGAGAACTGAAACCTGTCAGTTAATGCTGAAACTTTGTCTTCCTCATCTCAGGGAGAACACAGGCTTCATGTTGATACCCAGAACCACAGTCTTGCGGCTGAGGGAGGTCCTGTTTTCATCAGGTGACTCAACAGAAAGATGAAGACAGGAGGGGAATGCAGAGCCCAGTATGCTGGTCCCAGTATGCTCCACTCTTGTGAGAACCAGACACATGAACTCTAAAGTGTCTTCTATTCTCCTGAGCAAGCCTGGAACACAATGCTAGCTTTGTCATGCTTTATTGAAGGGCAATATAGTCAGTTTTTCAGCAGGGACAAGATGATGACTGGTATATTCTAGGAAAGTGGCAGAATAGGTAGAAGCTCAGGAAACTTTTAACTCATTCTTGTCTAATATGTAGTATATTTTCTGCATAAACTGTAAGTTAAGCATACTTTAATGCAGATAAGGTATTTAAAACATAATTTTGACAGTTAAAAAAGATCATGAATACAGAGCCAGTAAACAAAACGAAATAAATGAAATAACAAAATCTCCTCAGGTTCTAAATAGTCTGTTCATTCCTTCTCTTTTCCAGGTGGAAGCTCCCTCTTGGGATAAAGGATCCAGAGAAAAGAAAAAAAAAGGTAGTTTTATACTGAGAACACATATCTAATTCATGAAGCAAGTCTATGTTCCAGACAGGGAAGCCAAGGCTAAGTACTTTCCTGTTTCTCTGAGGTCTCAGGAAAATGCAGACTTTCAGGATAATTCCCTTCTTGCAGTCTAAGAAGGGAGGTTTCTAAACATTCTCATGTATAGTCCCTTGCTTCATATGCAATATATGCCACTTGTAAGGTGCTTGCCAACTTAAATTGGCTATAAGTAGCGTAACTTGCAAAGCCAAGATCTCTAATTTCCTCCCCGTCACTGCCACACCCAGAAGCTTACACAGTAGGAGGGGTTGGCAGGTTGAATTTCTGGTCCTTCATCCCAGTCAGCCAGTAGGTAGTCTCATTTCCTCTTCCCTAGTAAGACAAAAGAGTTATGTACCACGGAGGCCAGTGAGTCAGTTCAATTGTAGCCTACCGTTCCCACAATAATCTGTTTCTAAGACACATTTCACTTCCACATTTATCATCAGTGCCAATATTTAAGCACATCACACATTCTTGTTATGATTTGCATTATCTCTAGACAGATCTTTACTTCCATGTGCCTTTTTAAAAATAAGTTTCTCATTCAGCAGACATCTTTTTCTCAGAGTATTCTTTTTTCCCCAAAAGATGTTTTAAAATATCCCTCTAGCAACATCACAAGAACTCTAACTTAAAAAGGAGGAAAATTCATCTACAATTTTGCTACATCAACAAATCCAACTGGTTGCCATTGTCCATATTTTCTTCTAGCCCTTTTTGCAATAAAGTTTTGCCATGAAATTTTTGCTAGTTTCCCCATCTTATTATACACACATGTACATCACGATTAAGCACACATTAAGTGACATTTGTGGGCCCCATCTGGAGTGTATGGAAATCTACTGGAATACTGGAAACTCAGTTTTTGCTAAAGCTGGTATTTGAAAAAGAGACTGGAGATATACATGTATATATCTTTTTCAAAATACATATAGTTCAAACACAGCCAGAGAACCACCATTTTTAAAAGATGAATTTAATCATTCACTGGCTATGTTTGGCCCACAGTAATCCATAAATGGCTTCTATTTTGGGGTAAATGTTCTCTGTAAAAACTGTATTTTTTCTACAAAGAACATTTATGGATAACTCAAAATAACTCAAAAGTGATGTTAGAACACTTTTACATAAAAGGAGACTTTTCCAAGGTGCAGTCAAAATGTAAAGGCCAGAAGCATTATGGCTACTGGAGACAGGTAACTTACAGTTAATAGTTGGCTTTGCCAGTCGTGAAAAGATTGTAATAACTTTGGAAAAGCAACCTGAGATGCAACTGGAGACAACTGATGGCTTTGGAGGGCAGCTATTTCAAATGTGAGGAACATGAAGAATCTAAAGTAGTGATTCTTGAATATTAGTGTGGTCACAAAAACACTATATTGTTAAAAATATAAATTTCTGATCTATACCCATAGAGAATCTTGCATAGCAGGCCTGGTGGAGTGTCCAGACGTCTGCATTTTGACAAGCATCCAGATGATGCCAACTCAGGAGGAGAATGGGCCCACACCTTGTGATTCACACCTTGCAATTCCAGAGCTTCTAAATAGTAAAGCGACTGGCAAGAGAGGTGACTTCAGATCATAGCAGTGTTGTGTAGTAAGAGTAGGGAAGTAAGTAAGGGGCAGGGTTGTGATTTAAGTTAAATAAGTCCTGGACCGGACTGTATGTAGCTCTTGTGTTTGGAGGAGGGACTGGAGACAAAACTTGAATATGGCAGAGGAAATGATGGCAAAATTCAAAATATCAAAAGTGCTCTTTGGAATAAAGGAAAGTTCTGAGTTCACATTTTTTGGTGGTTTCTCTTGCAGAGGATGACGAGTGCTCATTGTGACTAGTATAGGAAAGGATTCTTCATTAGCATGCTCCTCAGCTTTCCTGGCTGTGTCTCAGAGGAGGTAGCCCAAGCATGTCTGAGAACTTTTTCTAAGTATTATCTCTGTGGACTCCTTACCTTTAAGTACGTTTCTCCTCTCACTTCATACAGGAACTGGCACTCAGTTCTCTTCAGGATGGCTATAGTGGAGCCACTTACGTGAATTCTCAAGGCTGGATATGCAAAATAGGTAAATAAAAATCTCAGCCATTTGGAAATCTATTACATGGCCTTTTTGTTTCCCATTTACTCAGAATATTAACAATACCTGAGACAAGAATCCTAAATCAAGGAGAAACAATTGTGTCTATTTTAGTGAAAGAACACTTAAAAATAACATCAGAGATATAAGAAATGATATAGTTACATATCTGTTCCCAACCAAATCTCATGTTGAATTTTAATCCCCAGTGCCGGAGGCCTGGCCTCCCGCCAGCTGTCTGGGTCACAGGGGTGGATCCTCATGGCTTGGTGCTGTCTTTGCCATAGTGAATTCTCACAAGATCTGGTCATTTAAAAATGCGTGGCACCCTCTCTCTTGCTCCTGCTTTTGCCGTATGAAGTGCCTGCTCCTGCTTTGCCTTCTGCCATGAGTAAAAGCTTTCTGAGGCCTCCTCAGAAGAAGATGCAGGAATTATTCTTCCTGTACAGCCTGCAGAACCATAAGCCAATTAAACCTCTTTTCTTATGAATAACCCAGTCTCAGGTATTTCTTTACAGCAATGCAAGAATGGCCTCACTCAAGAAATATAATCTCATATGGGAAGAAAGAGGGCCTGGCATCGGTTTTCAGGGCCCTGAATGATAGGGATCCCTAGATTTTGCTCTATAGATTCTCATTTTGGCTCAGAGTAGCAGCCTGGGGGACCTAGGCTACTACTCCCTAGTTTGGGAGTTGGAGTTTGGTTTTGGGTCCCTGTGGAAAAGTTACAATAAATAGCTAAAGCCTTGTGGGCAATGTGAGGATACAGGAGAGTCATGGGGTCTTGATTTTCTCAAATTTCCTTCTTCTGGAACATTGTTATCCTTTGACAAAACAAGTGGTGAGGGCACTCCCAATCACAAGTCCGGTGATGTGTACCACCTTTCCCAATATGGGGGCCTGATAGCAACACCACAAACAATAACAACAGTAAGAATAATGACAATCCCAAATTGTATACCTGCCATGTACCGTGATTGCTAAATGCTTAATATGACGTCATCCCAAATTGTTTCAGAAACCCTCTTGGCAAGGTTGGTATTCCATTCTCAATTTATATCTTTATCTTTCTGAGGGCTAGAAGGATCTGGTAGCTTTCTCACAACTTATACTGACAGTGATGAACACAATTTCAATTTAACCCAAGTCTATATGACCCCAACCGTATCCTTTTCCTTGCCAGCATGAATTGCCAGTACAAACTAGTATTAAATTGTCGGTACACTACCAAAATACCATCCTGCCTCCTGTGGTTTTGTAAGCCCTAGCCATGTCTACCAGTGCTGTTTTCTCTCTTCTATATATTTCTGCTACTACCACTGTCATCAATATTTATTGAGCATCCACTTCATGTAGCACACTGTGTCTCTACCTTGCCAAGCAAATACAATATATTCCTTTGTATTTAACACATGCTTAGATTTTTCCTTGCTAAAATAAATTCTTGGTTAGGCATGAGGGCTTATGCCTGTAATTCCAACACTTTGGGAGGCCAAGGCAGAAGACGAGCTTGAGCCCAGGAGTTTGAGACCAGCCTAGACAACATTGGGAGACATATCTCTACAGAAAAATTAAAAAATTAGCTGTGTGTGGTGGCATGCCTGTAGTCCCAGCTACTCAAGATGCTGAGGTGGAAGGATCACTTGAGCCCAGCAGTTCAAGGATGGAGTGAGCTGTGATTGTGCCACTGCACCAAAGCTTGGTGACAGAGTGAGACCCTATCTCAAACAAATAAACAAAACTCAATTTCCAGAACAACCGAATATGCTTTGGGAGGCCAAGGGGGAAAGATCGCTTGAGGTCAGGAGTTTGAGACCAGCCTGGGCAACATAGTGAGACCCAGTCTTTATTTAAAATTTAAAAATTAGCTGGATGTGCTGGTATGTTCCTGTAGTCCCAGCTACTTGGGAGGATGAGGTAGGAGGATCACTTGAGCCCAGGAGTTCAAGTTTACAGTGAGCTATGATTCTGCTACTGCACTCCAGCTTGGGTGACAGAATAAGAGCTTGTCTCTAAAAAACAAAAACAAAAAAGCAAAAGCAAATAACAGGGAAACAGGAATGTGAACCAGAGTGTATAGTTCTTACCTTGCCCACTAAGTTTTTTTTAACTTTCATAAATCTATGCTAAATGCCATGACCATTCTAAGTAGAATATCCCTGAATTCATTGTATATGAAACAAAAATATAGAAACAGTCTAAAACTGAGCAAAAGTGGAATAATAAAGTAATTATCAGTAAACAACAACAAAAGCAAATGCAGCAAAAGCTGCATTGACACAGGGTTGTGTTCAGCCAATGTGAAGAGTAATTCCACAGCTCACTGGCACTTTCTATCTCCCTATTGTGCATTTTATCTCACAGTTGCCTTCTGGTGGAAGGCAGAGTCTTTGTCTTCTGAGAAAAACAATCTCCCTTCTTACGGAGGCCAGTGGATTCCATCCTAGAGGCTGTGTTGACTGTATCTCCAAACAGGCAGTAACGAGGCATCTTGATTCCCACGACTCCAGCAGCACAGGGACCTGAAATGAAGGACAGAAAGCAGGAAGTAGAGGCAAAAGAAATTGCAGAGTAGAGTGAAAACAGGTAAGCTTCTCGACATGGTCACAATCCTGAATACTTCCTGTAATAGAGAAGTGCCTGAGGATGTAAAATGTGAGCTGGGACTTTTGCTTTAAATGGATAAATCCAATGAAGCATCATTATTGAATGCATGCGATCATGAAGTATTTTGCTCTCGCAAAGAAAGCAATGTGTAGCAAACGGGAAGACATCGGGAGATCCAGATCACAAAGGTGATTTTAAATAGAAGGCTCTCAGGAAGGATGAAGATGAGTCCTCTGCCTGCTTACTGTGCCAAACCACACGACACTGAATTTCACACTGATGGAGAGCACTGTAGACTTGAAGCCTCAATGGCTCAAGTTTGTTTCATTTTTATTTTAAGGTGGCATTTCTGGGATTGGTGGCATGACAATGGAAGACAGAAGACAAGACAAAGGCATAACCTTCCTTAAGCATTTCCTGAGCCAGGCGAATGTGCAGCTGGATGGGGAAGCCTGTGGCACAAGGACGTTCTCGCCAGCTGAAGGCGAGACTATGCGCTGTGGCATATTAGGTAGGAAAGAAAGGTTATTCAGTCAAGTATTTGCTATGTTTTTCCATAACACCTGTAACTCATCTCAAATCTTGATGTTCAAGGCTACTGAATTAAACTAAGTTTGGCCTGAGACAGCCTCTTAGGGGTCCCTACGCAACAAACTGCACCTAGCTTGGTCAATAAACAAACAAAGAGACTGGCTCAGGTACTTACGTTACAAATAGCTGAGTCTCAGCTAATTGCAGTAGCTGAGCTTCAGCCAATCACAGGCTGCCAACTGACTGGACCTTGACCAAATCAGGGAAACACAGAGCTTTGACCAATCAAGTTGCTTCTGTCTCTCATTTCTGTTTTCTGTCTATAAACACTGCCTGCCCACCTTGCCCAGGGAAGCTCTCTGAACTTCTTCTGGTTCTAAGGGCCATCTGATTTGAAAATTGTTCATTGCTCAATTAAACTGTGTTAAATTATTTAGTATGCACAAAGCTTTTCTTTTAACAAGGCTAGGTAACTTTCATGGTCTTTGTAAGTGACCCATGTACTTTCTGTACTACTGCGGTGGCAGGCAGGGGAAGAGGTATATATATTGTAGGAATTTCACCAGCTGCATTTTTTCCTCATAGATAATCTAATCCACTTAAGATATTTTAGTGGGAAAATAGAAGTTAGGGGTGGGGAGAGAGGGAATGAGGAGGAGATAAATGAAATCATAGGTATGGTGATTTAAATAGGAAGTCCAAAGCTTCTTGTTTTTGTTCATGTTTTCTGTTTATCATTTCAGTAGTCAGTGGTGCTCTCAAAAGTCTTGTTCTTAGAGCTCTCTAGGAACTGGGTCTAAGTATCTCAGGATGTACAGTGGGACCTCACATTTGGCAAAAAGAATTAAGACTAAACATTAGGTGAAGCTGATCACACATGAAGACCTTTTATCCTTTCTGATTTAGTTGGTGCACAGCAGTACATATGGGTCCCTATTTGCTAAGATGCTCAACTCCATACCAGAGTGAACTCCAATGCGAATCCATATTGGGAGGCCAGGAAGATGCTCCAGCTCAAAGGTCCCCATGAAGCTGAGAATTTCCAAGGCCATCTTGGCAATGTCTATTGCATGCCGATTGCCATTTCTCTTAGGCAAACCACTGGCCACCATGTAGGCATCACCAATGGTTTCCACCTGTGGAAACAGTTTCTCATGAGTGGCTCTGCCACTTTGAAAAGCATAGAAATTAAACAGAAGCAGTTAATCACATATCGAACACAAAAAGTGATTTGGGAACACAGTATATGCATAGCCCTTTACACTTTTTCTGGGGCCAGTTCGATCAGTTCTATGCTGATTTCTTTGGGGTTTTTATAGTCTAGTTAATGGATGATAAAATAGCTATAAAGGAATTTAGCTATTTAAAAGTACTTCACAATTATATAAATCGTCCAGATGTGGTGACAATTCTAGAAATGTTCAAATAAATAATCTGAATGGCTTTATGTAATTTAAGGAACACCCTGCGTTACCTGAAAAGTAATCCTTTAGCAAATGTCTACACACTATTTGACAGAATATTTTGTAATATGTAATTGTACACATTTTTGTAGTATGATTTTCTGTTTATTATAACCCCAGTGTCTTCTCTGCTTCCTTTCTAGTCAGCCTAACCACTGCCCATTTTTTGGAGGTGATATAAGAGTATGCCATTTTGTCTAAATTTAGTATCCCAAATTCATTCCTGCTGAACTTCCTGTTGTATCTTTTGTGTTGCTTCTTAAAGTTAAATGGTAATTTTGACTTCTCACCCCTCTAATTCTTCTACTTCTCTTCACTTTTAGCTCAGATTCAACCATCAATTCACTAAATGTAAACTAGAGAGGACAAGAGTAGTAACAGAAACAACCAATTCAGGCTCTGATGACCTCAGGTAGTACCATTAATTGTTTCAGCCTGTTAGGTGATGTGGTTACCTTGTAGACATCATGATGATCAACAATGTGGTCGAAACTCTTATAGATGTCATTAAGCATGTCCACCACTTCCATGGGTGTGCTGTATTTGCAGATAGTAGTGAAACCTACAATATCACTAAAGTAGATTGTAACTTCCTCATATAGTTCTGGCTCCACAATGCCTTTCTCCTTCAGAGACTTTACCACTAGCCTAGATAAGGAAGGAAAAAAATGTCTTCAGCTTCGGCAATTTTTTTCTTGTTTCACATAAATCTTTCAGATAGTTGTGATTGTCTACCAGGAATTGTAAAATTTGAGACTTCCAGTGAATTGAGTGACTAGGAAACAAAGAGAGGTTGTGTACATCATACACATGAACATATTACACACACACATATAATATGTGTTGTTAACACAGATGAATATAGGCAGGTTCAACATTAACTTAGTGTTTGATTATTAACACTAATATACATAAACAGATAAGTTTAATACTGTAAAAACTCTCATATATATACATATATACTTGCCCACTTTTTGCTTCTGTGTTGATAATCAGCTTCTTACAGATATGGCTCTATATGCAGAAGCTGAGGAGAGTGTGGTATCACTTACATCACCACAGGTGTTAGATCTGAATTTCTCAACAAAGTCGATAGTTTTACTATCCTGGCATATGTCACATGGCATTGTTTAACATTACCGTGAAATAATAATGCATTTAAATATAAATTTTGATATATTCTGAACCAGAGTTTGATATATTTTGAAACCAGATTTGGGTACTTTAAAAAGCAAAATCAATTATGTAAATAAATGGTGCTCTGTAAAGTCAAATTAAAGTAACTTTTAGAATATCTCTGGTGAATAAGGAGCAGCATATCAGATTCAAGACTGGGAGAAGAGAACAAGAAGAAGGGACTTCATACTTGATGTGCCAAGTTACCTCTGCATTGAAAGAAGGGAGTGGGGGCTGACATGAAGTGGGACGTTCCCTGTCTGTCCTTGCCATCACTTTGTAGTGGCCCTGCGTATGGAACCACTAGAATCAGAAACTGGAAGCTGGGTGATACCATAGAAGTCATTGGAAATAAATCTTTCATTTTTACAGAGGAGAAAAATGAGGTCTAAAAAAGTATGACTTCCATAAGGTCCCACAGCCCATTAGGGACATAGTCAGGACTAGAACTCAGGAAACTTCAGTCCCACCCATCAGTCTTTTTTTGCACTGCCCTCCCTGTATAACCCAGGCCTTGGATATTCAGGAAGATGGGGAAGATTTGGAGATGTGCTGACTGCAGCAAAGAGGTGGGTTCTCCTGGAAACAAAACAACCAATCAACCACAAAGATTTCCAACACGCATTTGGAGAACCTCCAGAGCATCCAGAGAAACCTTTTTAATTGGACAATGACAAAATTTGTAACCCTTGAAAAACATTTCTTTGGTGTTGCTTTGATTCCTAGGGGCACATGTGGAGTGGTTTGTTCTTGACATACCCTGTATAAAATGCATAGTAGTTTGGAGGGTATGTAGATGTAATGGCTAAATTGAATATTCTGCCATATTTGCAATTCATTGCACTGCTTATATCTGAAAAGTCATATGAGTTTGGTGATATGGTTTGGCTCCATGTCCCCACCCAAATCTCATGTTGAATTTTAATCCCCAATGTTGAGCGAGGGACCTGGTGTGAAGTGATGGAATCATGGGTGCACATTTCCCCCTTCCTTTTCTTGCGTTATTAAGTTCTCATGAGATCTAGCTGTTTGAAGATGTGTAGCACCTCCCCGTTTGCTCTCTCTCTCACTTCCATGGGAAGAAGGTACTTGCTTTCCCTTCACCCTTCCACCATGATTGTAAGTTTCCTGAGGCCTTCCCAGCCATACTTCTTGTAAAGCTGGTGGAACTGTGAGTCAATTAAACCTCCTACTTGCCTAGTCTCAGGTAGTTCTTTATAGAAGGGTGAGAATGGACTATTACACTTGGAAAATAGTGTGTTAGCCAGAGAGAGAAACTCATGTTGTAAATAATTGAAGGAAGGGATGGGACTTAACATGACGAGCTTTGATAACAGGTTGTTGCTGACATAGATAAAATCAGTATACAGAGTAGATCTCTTAGAAAGTCTTCCCATAAAAAAAAACTTCTGGCCAGGTGTGGTGGCTCACACCTGTAATCCCTGCACTTTGGGAAGCCGAGATGGGTGGATCACCTGAGGTCAGAAGTTCTAGACCAGTCTGGCCAACATGGTGAAACTCTCTCTCTACTAAAAATACAAAAATCAGCTGGGCGTGGTGGTGGGTGCCTGTAATCCCAGCTACTTGGGAGGCTGAGGCAGGAGAATCGCTTGAACCCAGGAGCCAGAGGTTGCAGTGAGCCAAGGTCACGCCATTGCACTCCAGCCTGGGCAACAAAAGCGAAACTCCATCTCAAAGAAAAAAACAAAACAACAACAACAACCATGTCAAAAAAAGAAGAAATATCTATTTTAATGTATTTAAATATCCCAAGGGGTACTGTTCAAAAAAGTGTTTAAGTGATATCTGTTTCCTGCATACAATCTTGAGTTTATTTCCCTTTGCTATACATATTTCTTTTTTATTCTTCTAGTTATTGCTCATGCATGTTTTAGTTTCATCTTGCAAATATAATTTTTACATAAACAACCAAAGTGAGTTGTGGTGACACCATGGTGTACTGTAGCTCTTGAAGAAACTTGTGTGATAGAACCTTTGGAAATCTAATAAAAACATCTACCATCTAGTGGTCCAAGTGGCATATTGAACCAAGGCTAGGAAAAAAGCTGAAATGGTGAGCCAGCTGATTCAAGCCACATGAGTGACATTACGGTGGTTAAAACCACTGCCAGTGAAACCCTGAGAAGACAGCCAGATAACTAGGGTGTTGTTTTTGTCACAATTCAGCATTAAAGACAGGCAAGGAATTATGCATTATGTAACTAACATTTATGGAGCTCTGACAGAAATTATCATCCCTGAAGTGAATATGAAGGGTTCCATATTGTTTCCAGGCACTCTGAGGCCTCATGGGTTTTGTCCTATCACAAGGTTATGAGACACCACTTGCCAACTGTTTTCCAACTCCTTTCCCCTCCCAAGCTGTGATCTGCCTCCAAGTTTCCTTGCAGGTGATTTGACTTTCACAGGTTTGAGATTTTGAGGTCAGAGTTGCTAAAGCAGATCAGGGGCTCTAGCTCGGGCCTCTTGGTTAGAATTCCAGCTCTGCCATTCACTGGGTGACCTTCAGAACATTAGTTAGTGGAGTACAAACTGGAACAAGGCTTGGCAAAGTACATGCATTTTCAAACCAATGATCTACTGAAGAATATATAAAAGGAAACAAATCCTATATAGATACAATGAAAAACAATGCTAGAAGGACATGCTGAAGGTTTCAGCCTCCACATCAGCAAGACTTGCCTTACCTTGGAAGCAACATAAAGTTAAGTCTGTCAGCCCTGTCCCTCTCTGCCTTGTACAGCTGTGTCCTTTCCTCTACCAGATGTTCCAGGTTTCGAGAATATAGCTGTAGACGTCGAATCAAGGTATCCATATAGCTTTCATTTTTTTGGTCATGAAAAAGGCTGTAGGTAGTAATAGATAAAGAGCTCTTATACATTATTAAGAAAACATGAATATCTAATAAAACAATGGACAAATATGATGAACAGATAATTAAACAAAGAAAAATAAAAGCCAACAAACAGCAAAAAACCTCGTCCGGGCATGGTGGCTCATGCCTGTAATCTCAGCACTTTGGGAGGCCAAGGCGGGAGGATCACTTGAGGTCAGGAGTTTGAGACCAGTTTGACCAACATGGTGAAACCCTGTCTATACTAGAAATGCAAAAATCAGCTGGGCGTATTGGCCCATGCCTGTAGTCCCAGCTACTCTGAAGGCTGAGGCAGGAGAATTATTTGAACCTGGGAGGCGGAGGTTGCAGTGGGCCGAGATTGGGCCACTGCACTTCAGCCTGGTTGATAGAGCAAGACTCTGTCTAAAAAAAAAAAAAAAACTAACTTAACCTTAGGACAAAAATAAGATTTAAAAAAATGATGATAATCAATGTAAGAGAAGGATGAAATATATACAGTACAAAACCTTTCTGAAGAGCAATTTGGTAAAAAAAAAAAAAAAAAAAA